>JXSR01S046657.1:60303-101910 GCA_000969725.1 Ophiothrix spiculata
CCTATGTGTGTGCGGTTTGTTGGTATTTCTCGCAAAACGTGCATGTTAAGTCATATGGTGAGAGAGTTTATTATAGTTCTATCTACAAGACCAACCGCATATATCGCCGCAACTATCTGCGACGCTACATACGGCTCTCTAGGACCTATGTGTGTGCGGTTTGTTGGTATTTCTCACAAAACGTGCATGTTAAGTCATATGGTGAGAGTGTTAATATAGTTCTATCTACAAGACCAACCTCATATCACCGACTTAGTTCAAGATATCTGCGACGCTACCCGTTATACGGCTCTCTGTAGGGCCTAGGCCTATGTGTGTGCGGTTTGTTGGTATTTCTCGCAAAACGTGCATGTTAAGTTATATGGTGAGAGAGTTTATTATAGTTCTATCTACAAGACCAACCGCATATATCGCCGCAACTATCTGCGACGCTACATACGGCTCTCTACATTGCTCTAGGACAGTGTGTGCGGTTTGTTGGTATTTCTCACAAAACGTGCATGTTAAGTCATATGGTAAGAGAGTTTATTATAGTTCTATCTACAAGACCAACCGCATATATCGCCGCAACTATCTGCGACGCTACATACGGTTCTCTAGGACCTATGTGTGTGCGGTTTGTTGGTATTTCTCACAAAACGTGCATGTTAAGTCATATGGTGAGAGAGTTTATATAGTTCTATCTACAAGACCAACCGCATATCACCGCAAACAAGCATGAGACGCTGCCCGTTAGGCTAGATCTTAGACAAATATAACTACTGTAGTTATATTTGGCTCAGGGCTAGATCTATACGGCTTTCTAGGGTCTGTGTGTGTGCGGTTTGTGGGCATAGCTCACAAAACGTCAATGTTAAGTCATACGGTGAGACAGTTTATGTAGTTCTATTAACAAGACCAACCTCATATCACCGAAATCTATAGGCCTATAATAGGCAGTCATAGGCGCTGCGCTGATGTGCGGTCTGATGTCGTTTCTTCATAAATATGCATATGAAAGTACATAGAAAGACGGTTTTAAATCATTCAAACTAACAGACCAACCTCACATCACCGCAGATCCTTGAACGGTACCTCAAGCCCGGTAACTATCATGCGCTGGGGTCAGTAGGCCTACTCACACGACGTGTATGACAAATGAGATTAGTAAATTCAATTTATACGGCAAACCTCACATCAACATGATGTTTGAAAGTTAACTCAGTGAAGAAAGAAGGGAAAAGGGAAAGCATGAAGTGTTTTGAGCAAGTTGCGATGCAAAACGTACATTATAATAGAGAAAACATATCCCCACTGTTAGGCTATAAAAGGCCTTCTAGCAAAAAAAAAAAAAAACAGAAATGAACTCGGGCCCAAACTTTTCAGCTTATTTGGGCTGGGGTTTATTTAGGCCTGCTCATGTCATGGTCAAAACAACAGTCCTGAAAAAAAAATACAGATGGCGCCCTTCTAACAAAGTTTTGGTTCCATTGTACTAAGAAGCTCCTCATTAAAATTAGGCTTATCTGCGTATGACTACCGGATGATTGAAGCAAATCACCAAAGTTAATCCTGATCTCTTCACGATACACCATAGACACAAGGACATTGCGAAAGCCAGCCTATTCATTCACATTTCGGCCATTGATTTTTAACGTAATCTCGGAACATCTGTCAAGCAAAATAGTATTCTACCACACTCCACAGTGCCAATTTAATATAGTCACAATCAGTTATTAAATCCCGTATAAGCTCAGTATGGATTTGAACAGACCAAGCAGTGGTACCATGGGCATGGCTGTCATTGACAATGACCTGGTCCTGGGTCATGAGAGTAGCACAACTGCTACCGTGTCCAATATTGCCACAGAGAATCACGAGAATGGGAAGAACAAGTAAGTAACTAGCTATGGCTGAATCGTAAAAATGTAACAGAATTATTAAATTTTGAGGGGCAATTCATGATCCACTTTTCATGCTCAAGACAAGGTCAAGGACAAGGTCACTTGATTCTTGATTCTTGATAGCGTAATGCTCTAAACAAAGCTTTAAAGTATAGCAAAATCAAACAAGTGCAAACATTTACACACAAATGGCTCAAATTGAGAGAGAATTAATTTGCAATATATCATTCTTTGATGGTGGTGTGTTTCCTAAATCCTAATTTTTGTACATCAGATGGATTTAGTTTACCAGATAAAGGATCAAACAAAGCTCATGGAAATGATTTAAAACATATTAAAAGAGAAACAATTTAATCAAAAAAAAATTGTTTAGCCATCACAAGTGTAGAAACAAGATTTTTTATTAGTTTTCAAACTAGAAACACTGTTTTCACACCACTTTTTGTCGCCGGCGACAAAAATTAAAGTAGGTAAAGAATTGCAATTTTCTCCAATATTCCTCAAAATCATGGGAAACCACTTGTAGGATTACTATAGGCTACATATTCTATCGATTCAATTAAAAAAACAAGCAGGTCAAAAATTAGTGGGAAGAATCTAGGCCAGTCCCTTTAAGAAACAAGCCTTAAATGAGCTCTACTTGAGCTAAACTAGGATTGGTGCAAGTGTATTTTTCAATTTATGCACAATAGCAGTTGGCTTGTGTTTCTCAAGCAAGTCATGGGTGACAGGGGGCGCTTCATTTTTAACACATTATAGTATTGCTTTAAAAGTGCATTGGACAAAATTTTTGAATTATATCTGATTATGATTTACATATGCTAGAAAATAACATTCAATTGCCAGATTTGAGAAAATTTGGATCAAACCCTTCAGAAAAGTGTAAAATTTGAAATTTATTTTGTTTGTCAATCTTGGGTATATGATTATGAGGCTATTGTATTTATTGATGCTATGAATCAAGAAAGACACCAAAATTTGTTTGTAAAACATTCCTTTCACATTATTTAATTTTCATGCCAAATAGGTCAAAAAATGACAAAAAAAAAGTGTTTTTCGTGAGTTTCTCAAAAAAAATGTGATCTTCGGTAAAAAATCAACATCACCATCATGTTCCTTGTTAAAATTGTGGAAATGTATACTTTTATTAACTTAAAGCACTTTGTTAAAAAAGTTATGGTACAAAATAAAAACTTACAAAAACGTAACATTGAGTTTTAGGTGCTTACACCCCTTAAAGACACTAGGTAATTATAATATCCGAAGGCATGAGAGCTTGTTATCAGCGAAAATTTTGTGTAGCAAAATTTGAGTCTGAGGGAGCGTTTTCTATTTATAGCATGATCATCGGGTTGGAGTTTAACAATACAGTTTCTTGGTCTGAAATTTTCAGAATATACTTCTGATGTACTACTACCCTTCTTTATATTTAGCTAGAAAATAGATCAGGTTTTTGTCACATCAAAGTATTGAATTGCACCTTTAAAGGTGGGTATCTTAATCACTTTCACTCACAAAATCAAACCAGAGATTTCCTTTAAAGGTGGGTATCTCAATCACTTTCACTCACAACATCAAATCAGAGATGAAAACTGCATATTTTTCTCATAACTCCTGGAAATTTTCACGTCCATATACATTTTGTTGAAGAGATACGACCAGAAAAGTGTTGAATTACTGGAATATTTTGTTAAAACAAGAATAAATATCCTATATTCGATGGGCCAATCTCACAGACATATATTTGCCTGTATCATTAATTTGGCTCAAGATACGGGAATGAGACTTTACAATAATTGTTTTCTTATTATTTTCTTTATAATTTACAAGCTTGATTGGCCTGTATCTCGAAACTTGCTTGGCCGACAACTTGTACCTTTTGATGTAACGCATCACATATACATACCTTTAATGTTCTTCACCATTGGGGTGGGGTGGGCAGGCATTTGGGGGGGGGGGGGTTGCAACAGGAGGACTTGTGTTAAATATTTAAGTCTGGTTATGTCTGATGAATTTGGTGTCAAAGTTACATTTGAGCCATAATTTTGGAAAAAATAAGTCGTGCACGCAGGTTTTTTTCCGTTGCAATATGATGTTCTTTCATCAGAAAAGGCAAAATTTTACAAAAAGTGTCAAATTATTTTGAGTGTTTTACACCATGTTACAGTATTGGATCCCTCATATGAGAATGACTTAAATGGATTAAATTATGATTGATTTACAGGTTTCGAGTATCTACTGAACAAGTAGCAATTTTGAAATCCTTTTGGAACCAGGGTATGACGAATGTTAGATCTTCTGAAGCAAGTCAGATGGTGAAGGAGGCTATGAAGAAGACAGGAATGCAGAAGAACCAAATCCAGGTGAGTACATACTGATGTCAGTTTATAAATCTATCTGATGAGCAGCGTTATGTGAAACTAAATGTATAATGATCAGCAAAAGATGTCTTATCAGTGAAGCTGAATGGTTATCATCACAGACAAATGAAAGATTGTTAATGTTATATTTCAAATTCAGTAGTAAATACTAATTTTGGTTCATGGATAAATTTTCCCTCATTTTTTTATAGCGATATAACATACTGTCTATCATTGGTGAATGGTTGATAGTAATGACACTGTGACAGCGGTAGATTTAGTAATATTTACAATGCATCATAGCTACAGAGGATTTAGCTCAGAAAGTGCTACAACTGAATTTAAAAAAAACATGAATACCCTTAATAAGTGTTCACTTCATTAAGTACAGTATGTGAATTTTGCATTTGAAAAAGAAAACCCTCGTGTTTGTGTGGTCAAGAGGTGGTCATAGCTAATGATGGGTTTTGTTCGTACGGTGCGTTAACGATATATTTTGACGTTAGTGAAATCGACCCCAGTGCTTGGAAACTGTCAATAATAAACTGTTACATTTTTACCTGAGAGATTAAAATATATGACCAGTGTTTCCGCTAAGGCCGTATGGCGCGCCATTGGTGCAGGAGCGGTGAAAATTGGCGCAACGAGTTTCTGAAAATGTGTGAGGAAGATATTTTTCTATCTTTATCGAGCCAAATTTCAGCCACAGCTCATGATTTTGGTGCAAGCGCCTCTTTGTCAAACTTGCTCAAATTGGTGCAAGCTCAAAAACCTTAGCGAAAACACTGGCGATGACTCACTCTAAAAAGGGGGACTTTGCGATGGAAGACTTTTCAAGAAACTGATGAAAATAGGCACCAAAAAAAGCGAAGATAATAAGACTTTCTAAGCAGATTTTCTGTTGTAAAATTTGATTGCCTTGATCAATTTGAACAAGTAAGGTGTCATCTTAAAGCTTAGAAAATGATATTAACAGGTGAAATGATAAAATAAAAATTGATATCATCTGCAAAGTCCCCCATTTCAGATGGAGCCATATGTCTAATATCAAAAATGTTTCAAGATGATTTTTAACCTACTAACCAAGGGAAAAAGTAAATCAGCAATCAACAACCTTTCAAATGTTTCAAGCATTTCTAGATAGGTAAAGTACAAACTTATTTCAGACACATTTCATGAAATTTGTCAATTTTGTGTGGTTTTCTAATATTATATCCTTTAAGGATGGTATGTTTAAGATTATTGTGGTTGGCTCAATTCTTGTAAGCTTTAATTTATTAAAATTTTAATTAACTCTACAGAATTGGATTGGTAAGGAAATAAAGAAGGCTAACAAGGCGGCAGGGTTGGCCCCCAAAAGAGCAAAACCATTTGCTGTATCCACTGTTGTATCACGTGTAAAGACCAGCGAGCACCAGCAATTGCATAGGTTTTTCTTATCAACCTTTATGGAAGGCAAAGGTAAGTTAGCCAACACAACGTAGTTCAAGATTTTGTCACAAGCGTCACAATATCTATTCGTGATCTACCGCCCATATATCAGCAGTTTCTACATACTCAGTGGTCATGCTACTTAAGGGTACGAGGAATCCACATGCTCAGGAAAATGTGAATCCTAACCATTTTTCAATCATGAAAAGATAAATAGTTTCCAATGCTTTTGCAGGGACTCGAACCATGGATTATTGCGGGGGTTAGTCATGCATTACGAAGCGAGAGATCTACCGCTGAGCTATCAAGGCAGCGTTGAGATGGTGAACTGAAATCTAGAGCATAAACTTTAGAATGCCGTTTTTTTCTTTTGTTTCCATAAAAATTGCAATTTTTGCCTCCTTGGAATGCTCAATTGTAAGTAAACTATGCGAATGCGTATATCAGACAAAATGTAGATAATGTAGATACTAAAATCAGGCTAGTCACAGCTCAAGCAGGGCGAACTCAGAGTCATAATTCACGCCCGGTCTTTCGGGCAAAACAACGCGGGTTTGTTACATTATCATTCAAAATCAACACAACACATTTATAAAATATTATTTGTAATTTAATAAAAAGTATCAAGCCTACAATCTGTCAAAATTTGAAAACAGACGAATTGTTCGAACATCATAAAATTGGAAGGTTTTGGCGAAAAAGGTGTAAATTTTTCGAAATAGTTTATTGACATAATTTTGACCTTGATAATGGACGTATAATCACTACTGAGGTCTCATGTATAAACTAGAGACTCTATTACATATGTACGCCAAAAATTGTATTATTCTGATATGTGTAAGTAGGTAAAAAGTTGCAGTAAAGATGCAGTTGGCAAAAATGGCACCCACTTATGGACTGTAGCCTTAATTGTTTAATGTGGGCAAAATGGGCAGAAAATCCTGAATTTTTAAATTGAGTTTTTTTACTACGGTACTCCAGATGTCATGCTTTCTTTCACTTAACTGCTTCTATGGTTTTAAATATTGATTATTTAAAAATTACTCATGTATAAAATTACTATATTTTTGTTTTTCCAGACCAAAGCACTCCTGAGGCAAAACAGGCCCTGTTGAAGGCTGCAAAGCGCAAGTGGTTGAAAGTGAAAGGTAGTGAGAAGGATCTTCGAGATCTGAAAAAGAAATTTGAAAACAGCAGTAGAGTGAGAGAAGATCTGATGTCGTTGACAGAAGGACAAAAGAAGGCTAGGGCAGGAGCCATCACAAGGCATGTAACAAAGTTGGTAAGTCAAACAATAGTAATTCTTAGTCGATGAGTGTGAATTTACTTCCTTGTAATGAATAATTGGCCATCCATATGAAACAATACATAACAACGCGTTAGCGTCACTCGTAGTGGGTCAACGTGTTGAAAATTGCAGCACTGGTGTAGATATATGCACATATCTGAAGCGCAATTCTTTAATTGATTTATGGAATGTGTTATGTTTGAATATGGGTGTACGTTGTTCCAATAATGATCTATCATTTTTTTTTTTTTGAAATAGTTAACTTCATTATTGATCTTAAATTGTCTTTAAGTTTTGAATAAGAATGTCTGTCATATATCATCTCTTAATGGATGGGGTACATAATTTTTTCATGTGGCCACCCATTTCTTCGGAGGTATCCATTACTAAAAATAATCTTTGGGGGGCACCCATTACTCAAAATAATGTACGCCCATTCATTATGAGACGATAGATGACAGAGAAAACAATAAATCTTACCTTTTAATCTCTAATTGGATAAGGCTTAAAAAAAATTGACTGACCCTATTTTTACCACCGACCCCAGGTATTTTTTGTTGTGTGTGTGTTGGTAGAACTTCAAATCTCAAATTTGTTGGGAATCGATTCACAGAGGCCCTTACAGGTGGCTTGCAGGACATTCAAAACGACAAAAGATGTGTTACAGAAAAGGTTAAGATGTTTTTGTATATTTGTCATAGATATATTTTGTGTTCTTGTATGTGAAAGAGACTTGAAAAAAAAATCCAACCTACCTACCTTTTTTCCCCTATGTTACTCCAATCAAACAAAGGTCTAACATGATGCATAATGAAAGACCATGGAAGTCAGGCCTCATAGAGCTCAGAGAATTAGACTTCAATCAAAAGTTCACAAATTATTGTTTGCCATATTTCAGGAGAACACGTTGAAGATCCTGATCATTTATAGTGTACATACTGTTTGTTTTGACATTGTCTTTTAAATTACTGAATTGATATTTAGAACCTCTCTATTTTGTGTATTTATGTTCTTTTCTAGACACTTACCGGTATGTAAAACGCTGACTGCACATTGATTTGATTTCAGTGAAAATGTAGCCTCAGATATAAATATGGGCGTCTCTGTATAGTAGACCGACACGTATCAGCTCAAATTGTCTGTGTCATGTGCATTTAGTTAAATCCCATCCAGATTTTTTGTGAATATGGTTTATACGGCAAATTTTTGCATTAGAAGTACTTTATATTTAGTGTTATGTTGTAGGTTTAAGAATAATTTTGTAAAATTGAAAATATGTGCAATATTGTAGTGATTTGAAAAAAAAAAGAGGGAAGTAACTGGTGTGTGGTAACACAATTATTTGCTTGCGTCATCTAACAATTGTATCTGTTTCCATATGTTGTTATTATTGCAGTGCCAATACCTAAGCAAGATTGGATACGAAACAACATTTATGGCAGCACATTCAGAACTGGGCCATCACTTAACTGGATCAAATCCAGGAATTATGTTCTTAACAAAAAACGATAAGGAAGTTGTACGAAACTTCCAGTACCATATTGGGCAGGGTAAGTGTTTATGTCTAAAATCTGTAAATTTAATGTTTACTATATGACAAAAACTAAATACAAAAAAAGTCTGTTAGTTGACATAGAATCTTATGTTAATGTATTCACCAAAAATTCTGTCTTGGAAGGGAAATTTATAAGCAATAATGGGAAGCCAGTTGCTGTTAGGTTATCTATCCTTTTGGTGCCTTGGTGTTGATTGCCTATGGATCAGGCTGCAAGAGGTATTGTTTGCTACAGTTACTTTGGACACATTGACATGATTGAAGAATAATTATCATTTTTGAATTACTCATTTTTTTTTCTCATTTTATTACTATTATTACAGATGACAACAGACAATCAGAGAAAACAGAACGATCAGGATTGATCCAAATATGCCAGGGGATATTTAACGAATTATATTGTAAGTACAATTTGTATGTTATTCCTTAAAACTTTGTGTGCAATCAAAAATAGGGAATGATCTTTCAACATGAAATAAAAGCAGCTATGTTCATATTTTTTCATCTTGATCATCCGTTCAATCTAGTAGGGATTGATGCATTTATGAATAAGTGAAAGAATTACATAACCCAAAGATATAGACAATTGCAAATAGATTTGCAAAAGATAGAACCGGGAAAATGGTAAAGGTAAAGGGGGCGACATGTATTTTCAGAGGTTTGGAGTGCCTATAGAATAACTTGATATATTTTTTCTAATACCTGTACAAATCTTTTAATCACCATGCCTGACAGGCAGCGATTCATAATAGGCACGAGAAGCCTCGTCGGTTTTCAGACAAATAATAATTGTATTATTTGACATTGACACGATTGAAATTGTACATCGATAATTCACCGTTTGCTGAAGTTACAGATTTTCGTAGTCACAATGCCTAGGCCTACGTGTGTAGCTGAGTAAGCTGAACACCTATTATTTCCGTACATTGGTAATTTAATTCATATACGGCGATGATATAGAGTATAATTGTTATAAAAATGCATTTGCTGTTTATATAAAACGTAGAAAATACACACATCCATTGTTCTATATTAATCAAATCATAGTAATTTAGTTTTACTTTTTCTTTGAAAAATGGAACTTCCAATACAAGCGTGAGCATATTACGCATAGGCGGTGGAAGGGGTGGGGGGTGGTAGAGGGGGGGGGGGGGAGGAACTTGGGTCATGAGTGCTTGATGGGAACCCGCATTTGTGGGTGAGGTCAAAGGTCACATACCAAGGTCAAATGTCATTTGAGGTCAAGTTGTAAAATAGGCTGAAAATGTCAATTTAATTTGAAAAGTTGAAGTCCGATTGGAACCAAATTTAGGTTTATGGATATAATATAAGAATCCTAATATATTGATGAGGTCAAAGGTCACATAATAGGGTCAAAGGTCATTTGAGGTCAAGTTGTAAAATAGGCTGAAAATGTCAATTTGACCTAATTTGAAAAGTTGAAGTCCGATTGGAACCAAATTTAGGTTTATGGATATAATATAAGAATCCTAATATATTGATGAGGTCAAAGGTCACATACTAGGGTCAAATGCCATTTGAGGTCAAGTTGTAAAATAGGCTGAAAATGTCAATTTGGCCTAATTTGAAAAGTTGAAGTCTGATTGGAACCAAACTTGGTTTGTGGATATAATATAAGAACCCTCATATGTTGATGAGGTCAAAGGTCACATCTGAATGTCAAAGGTAATATGATGCCAAATTTCCCTAGATTTTCCATTTTTTCTGATCGCGTCGGCCAGTGTGATCTTGTGGTTCCGAGAACCAGTATTTTTAACAATTTGTAGCTGAAATTACCCGATTTGGCAGAATTTTTCCGCGCTACAAAATATCATAATTTCCCTCCGACGATTTTTGCTCAAAAAAATTAGCCCCCCCCCCTTAAAATTTCAACCTTCCGCCACCAATGATGTTACATGCACACATTCATGGAATTGAACAACACAGTACACCTAGTGTAACTAGCAGAGTTTAATAAATGTATATAGGTAACCAATTGTGTACTTAACACATAGTATATAAATTGTTTTTATGTTTTTTCATTTTATTTTCATTCAGCGAAGGCAACTGGAATCAACAGAGTCCAGTACAAAGCAATAACCAAGAGGAAAGTAGAAGTTGACGTGACAGGACTGCCTGAAGGAGAAGTATTCAAGAAGCCTGCACAATACTCATTGGCAACTCTACGGTCAATTGTTGAAAATGCAAAGGAATTGGAAATGACTGGTAAGATGCTAATCATGCATGTTTGTCAATTGAGTTGAACAAACCAGACAAACAAACAAACAAATGTAGTTGATTTACACTGTGTGTAACTCTCAGACTTTGCCACCACATCACTGGGCCACGTGTGTTGTGACCATTTCGGCCTAAGAAACTAAATTCAATCCACATTGTTTATGTTCTTTCACAAATAAACTCTCTGTGCACTAAACCAATGAGCTTAGGCATTACAGCCAGAGTGTCATGGGTTCCTTGTTAGTTGAATTACATCTTTATGGCTCAACATGATGGACCTTTTAATCCTGAAAGAACATGTTACATTCAGTCATCATTCGGATTGATCTGGATATAATTAGCATGTCCTGCACATCATATTCATTTAATTGATAAAAGAAGTAATCACGGTAATAGGAAAATGTATTTGATATATTAATTTTTTGTTTAGCTGAACACTAGTTGTATCTTGCTATATGCCACGCTCGTTAATCAAGTCATATTTATAATGAACCATGCAGCATTTCAATATTTATCGTTATTTTTAAACAAAATGCCGAAAATGATAAATTTTGTACTTTCACCTTCAAAAGGACATGTGTTTCATTCTCTCTGGGTAAAGATGAAACTCCGGTGTTTAAAAAGGGTACAATAGTTTGAATCTGTCCATTTTCATTATTTAATTGCTTATTTCATTCATGAATTATGTATCAGCAATCACAACATTTCTTGTCGCTTTCCTTTTCTCTGTTGAAGTAAGGACAATGGCTGAAAATAGTGGAACACCACGATTAGACGCAGAAATGGAGGGGCCAGCAGAAGTTGCGATGTCTGCAGTTGACGTACCAACTGTTGAAGGTAAAGAAGGCGATGACCAACCCGGAAGGGGTACTTATTACAAAAGTGATTATGAGGATGTGCTGCAAACTTTGGTAGCAAAATCAGGCTCTCCAGTATGCCAATGGGTCATTTTTCTTTGCAAAATTTGGTGTTTTGATGGATCAGGTTTTCAAAATTTTGGATTCTTGTCTTAATTTCAAACAAAATTTTTTCAGCGACACACCCCTATCAAAACCAAACTTGAGTACCTCACCCCCACCCTTCCCCCGGGATGACCAGTGCTATTGCATCAATTGCTAATTGCAACTGAGCACTGCATGTCCGTCACACATATTGTATAAGTTCACCATTGTCTCATATTAATAATTAATGCAATTAGATTAACTAATAAAATCATTGATCAGTCAAAAGTCCACCCTCAAATCAAGAGGTTAACATAGTGGGTAGTCCATGTATTTTAATGGGTTGGGGGTTTGAAATCTTGAAAAATTGTAAAAGGGTGGGGTTCACACTTTCCACTAATAATGGTGGATTTATATAAAGGGTGGAAGCAAACTATTAAGATTGGGGTTTTTCAACCCCCCATTTGTGCAACTATATTTACAAAAAAAAAATGGAAAAAACTTAGACTGAAAATAAGTGAGGTGATTTTTCAGGATTCTTTTTAAGTGTCAGTCTACAACATAACCATGCCACCAGAATTGGATGTAAGATAATTGAGGAAAATACCCTCAGGGCGAAAACAAGTGAGGTGATATTTCCGGATTTCAGTGTGTTAAATGCTTTTAGGTGTAGGGTTGGGGTCTAATCCTACTGCCCACTATGTTAATGGTTGCCATATAATGTAAGTATTTTACAGTGCATTGGACCAATTAAAACATATGCAAACTGTTTATTTCAATTCAAATTCAGTAGAAAAGAATTATTGTTTTCAGGCATTTGTTAAGGCTTGCGCATATTACCACTTAAAATTGACTCGATAGTGTTTCCACATGATCTGGTAGTCTACAAGATGCACATAATATATAATCAATAAGCCCCCGCATATGATGATGACAATTATTCCAGATATCACTACTGTACAATTACATAGTTGCTTTCTCCAGTATACATGCAATTGTACACAGATACTTGCACATGTAAGTTTACATGGAAGCACATTAAAGTCCCGGATCAAAGTGTTGCCTGTTTGCTGGTTCCTCAATACATATTATATCTACATCATGTTGATTTCTTTTCCCTTTTTTTTTTTTTTATATTTATTCCCTGTGCTTGGGTCTGGTGGTGGGAGAAAAATACAAAGCTTCTACACCAGACCCCTTCTCTAAATTCTTACTTTATTACATAGTGTAGCATAAAAAAGAAACATAATTTTAATAGTAGAAAAATAATTATAGACATCAGACTGAGAAAAGGGGCTGATGATAAATTGCAAGCACAGAAATGTTTTTTTTTAAAGAAGAAAAGCCCCAACCCACCCAAACACCCTACTCCCCACCCCGGCCAAAACGACTGAAATGAGGCAGACCATGCACAGCATGGGCTGTCTCTCAAAAGCAGAACACATGTTAAAGAAAATGTTTTCAGCCACATCATGTTGATTTGATGTAGCCTGATTTATAGATGTAATTACTCGTTTACAGCTCATCTTTCATGCATACTGCATTAACATACCGCTGAATTGGTTATTTCTGGTTAATGCAGCAATTCATGTTTCTGAGAGACTAATTTGTACGAGCCATTTCATTCTGATCATATCATAAGTTTCAGATAACATTATAAATTGTTTGTTATGAAATGCGGTAGCGGTATTGATGATTTCTACCGCAAACCATATGTCACAGTTTTCAATGATCCTATCTGGCTACTGTTGGAGCCCATTCTCTTGATATTCAGACGATCTCTCATACTGTTGCATCATGCGATGCTGACAAATATAAATAGGCACATTTGTGCTCATAGAGTACGACCGTTTGGGATGGTAAATTTGACTGTTTACTCCATGATGATCAATTTGACACCTTATTTTTCAATTGGGCAAAGTTGAAAATTAGACATTTCTCTTGACCTTTGCACCTCTCAGAAGTTGAACAAACTTGAAAATTTGACCTTTTAGCCATGAACTTTGACCTTTGGGTTAAATATCACCTAGAATTGTTTAGTACAATTTTAAATCCATCTGTGCAAACAGAATAATTACACCACTTTGCACTAAAGCAGCTATTGATTTTTTAAAATTTGACATTTTTGATGACATTTGACCCCAAATGAAGGGTCGGACGTCGTGGTCTGTCATCATGACAACTGTTTGATCGCTGCTTCGAGACAAACAACTTGACACCATAATTTTTGGAATTGAGGTCACCTACATGTGTTCAGTAATTTTTTTGCAATATATCTGTGCAAGTAGAATAATTCTGCCACCTTTTATTTGGAAGTTACAGATTTTTTTATGATAATTTGACCCCATACATTTTGTCACCCCAAAACTTTTGTATGCAATGTTAAGTATGCAATGTTTTGAGCCAAATTCCATGACAAAACATTGTAATGTACTTGAGTTGAAACTTTTTTAGTGAAAGTCGATTTTTGACATCAGATGACCTTTGAGGTCACCTGAGTGGGCTAGCCCACTGCTACTTTGGACCAAGTTTGATATAAAATTGGCCAAAGAACTTAGGAGATATTGATGCCCAGAGTCTTGAAAGAAGAAAGAAAGAAATAAGAAAGGGGCAATATAGACCATTTTCGATCTGATCCCAAATAGAATGAGAGCTTGCCTCTGATCTTTGTGAGTTAACTGTAGAACAAGCTGCTACTAGATTTTTCTAGATAATTAATGTTAACATTGTTCTCACTTTTCTACTTTGTAGCATGTGCATTGCCTGTTGCAACGGATTCAAATACAGATGGTGCAAGAGGAAAAGATAAGAAGAGAAAGGGTACAGAAGGAAAAGGTGCTAACAGAAAGAGTGCAAAGGGAAAGACGCACAGAGCCAAAGGTATATATGATGTTCAGACTTTATCCATATGAGGATGCTCTGGCACAATGAGTGGAAAGTCGCAAATTTCAAAATTGTCACAGTTTTCAATGATCCTGTCTGGCTACTGTTGGAGCCCTTTCTCTTGATTATTCAGTTGATCTCTCATACTGTTGCATCATGCGATGCTGGCAAATACAATGAGTGCTTGCCTTTGATCTTTGTGGGTCAACTGTAGAACAAGCGACTACTAGATTTTCTTTGCCATACTATCAGTTTCCCATGCATTATTGTAGACATGCCATGTTGACTGTTTGTGTGAACAATGATGTTTGTCACCTAAGATGTTCTGAAAGTTTGAGAGATAGCTTGTCATTTGATACTACAATAGTCACCCTGGCTTATCTTTTAACATTCAAGTATTGTTGCCAAAGGAGTGTAGACAACATTGACTTAGATGATGGGCTGTGCATTGGTCATGCAGTAGATTTGTGCAAGTGTGACGCCATGCATTTTGGAGAATAATGCACTTTTTGATGAAATTAGTGTTATACCTTGGTAGTCTGTAAAATTCCAACTTCAATTTACGTTTTAGTTGACTTTGATAAGACTTCCGGTTCAAAAGTGATTTTCAAGAATATGACATAAAAGAAATTGGTCATTAAATCTGTTTAACACACAAGGTTCTGTGGATGCCCCCCCCCCCCCCTCGGCACTTAACAAGGGCAAAACTTTGCTAGCATCATTCACATTTTTAAAGTATTATCTTCAAATTCACAGTGACATGATAGAAGCATTCACAAAAATGGTGTTACAAACTTGTTTTTTGTGGAAATTTGAGATAATGTGGTCTACTCCTTCATACTTAACATTAGAAAGTAACACACAACACACATATACGTTAGTGTCTTCCATTTTGTAAATTCACGTTTGCTCTTGGTCATCGTGTATTCACTCAGTCTTTCAAGTGTGTGTGTGTGTGTTGGTTTTTTTTCATGGGTTTTGAAATATTACCAAACTTTTTTGTTTTTGTTTCTCACATAATAGTTTCACAACGCTGAAGTTTAAATGATTAATATGGCTCAAGATTCTCTCTTGTTTATGCAAATTGATGTGTCTATAATTACCTTTATTTGCTAATTGAGTTTTACCACCTCTACTTTATATTATATAGAATCCAACCAAGTTGAGACGGAGATAGTGAGGCTATCAGACATAGGTACGTTTCCTTTTTATAATTTTTCTAAGATGTTGTAAATTTTTAATTAAAAAGTTATAGGCCTATATGTAATTTTAAAGTTCACTTTATGCCATACAAAGGATAAAGTACTAAATCAAATAAAGGAAGCTTCATACCTTTTCTGAAAAGAAATTATAAAAAAGGATTTTTTTGGATGGTTCAGAAAATGTTAGTACTAAATGAAAATATGGATGCAGACACAACACAATAACTAGAAAATAAAACAAAATAAAAGATTACACAATTCAAGTTACATGGGCCAAAAACAAGATGCATTTATGGAGAAGAAATGTTTATGTGTGAAGGGAATACTTATACATATTGAAAATCAACATCCACGTTTTATGAAACAAAAAAAGTCCATATCACATTTTGTCATAAAAATATATAAAAATGTCAGGTACAAACATCCAGTGTTGGCATGATATTGATACAACATACTCACACTTATATTAATGATTACTAAGCCCTAATGATTACTGATGCATAATTCAAATACCATTGCTAAGCCTTAATTTTGAAGGATATGGTGTGTATGTGATGACATTTGGTGAAAATTAAAGGATAATTTAGATCTGGACAGACTACAATAACATCTTTATTATTCTGAAATGGGGCAAGAAGAAATTTTGAAAGCAAGTCGATTTGACAACTGATAAAACTTAATATTTTGTCTCAACTTTTTCCTTCTTTTTAGATGATGAAGATAATGCCTGGGAAATGCTGCAGACAATTAATGCCAACTTCTACAAAAACACAGGTTTGTTTTTTCTTTTTTCTTTAATACATTACAGATATCATACTAGAAAGTACATGGTCTGTTCAACCTCTACAACAGCCGCTTTCATCCTTCATGTGTAAATTCTGATCCCACCTTATATTCATATAAGAATATAATATACATGTAATATAATATAGTAATTACAGGCAACATCAACTCTTATGATTAACTCAATCAATGATAAGTACTTGCATGATAACATGTATACCCCATGAACAGGGGTGTGATTTGCCCAGATTTGTCTTGATTTCAAGACTTTTTGTAATACATACCAGGATTTTTTCATGAGTAAATCGCTAGAAAAACTGATCACACAAACTGGAAAAAATCATGATTGAGGAATTTTAATCCGAAAATGCCTCTGAAATGATGTTTCCTGCAGTATTTAATGTGTATAAATCCTCTAGCTTGGACCTTCGGCCATGAAGACGCTCCACTTGCGTTGCTCGCTTTGCTCTATTAAATTCTTCCAAGACTTTTTTTAAAAAACTCAATCACAGCCCTGCATGAAGGAGTCTATTCGACAGGGGACCCACGGCTTTACGTGACTGTCCGACCACGGAGCAAGTAGAGTAAAGTTTCTTGCTCAAGGAAACAAGGAGATGAAAACCGCGCGGTCCGGGGCTTGAACCCACATTCAAGCCAAATGAACTCAAAAACATTGAAACCAACTACCTTTCAAACGTTAGCTATTTTTATCAAGGAATTTTTATTGGGGAACCGATTTCTCCGCCATCTTGTGTCGTTTATGGAGTTACTGTACCTCCGGATATATATTTGAAATTTGGCCATATATCCAGGCAGATCTTCACTTGACACACATAGATTGTGTGCATTTTTTTTTTTTTTGCGATTCAAGTAGCGTACATTGCGACTTGCTCTGATTAAAGTACGCAATTTTCCCGCTAACACATTGCGAAGACTCTCGAAGTGTGGCACACAGAGCTGTAAAATGCAGGAGGTACAATGACTCATTCTCCATGAGCGACAATCCAAGATGGCTGCCGTCCCATAGGATATACATGGCGGTGAAATCAAAATTGCAGAGAGCACCGGTTCCACTATAAAAATTCATTGCGTTTTGTTTATTTATTGTAGTCTTTCTGGTTTACTTATGTCTCCTCCATTGAAGGCCTAGTGCGGACTGATTGCTAAGGTCTACAATTGGTTGTCTGTTACTTGTATAACATATATATCTGTTACATGTAGGTTTATAAGCACATTTACAAAATGACACTTTAATTAGATCTTCCACATTCAGAATTTTTAGGCAAACTAATTAATATGGGGAATATCTTTGACATATACATTCAATTAAGGAAGTTCAGAAGATATTATTATTAATATGCACTGTTTGTTATTAATGTTAACATTGTTCTTACTTTTCTACTTTTTAGTATGTACAGTGCCTGTTACGAAGCTTAACATTAATGATGTGACGTCAATGGCTTCAAACAAAAATGGTACAAATGGAAAGGACAAGAGGAGAAAGGATGCAACACAAAAGGGTACAGAAGGAAAAGGTGCTAACAGAAAGAGTGCAAAGGGAAATACGCACAGAGCCAAAGGTATATATGATGTTCAGACTCTATCCATATGAGGGTGCTCTGGCAAAATGAGAAGAAAGTCACAAATTTAAAAATTGAGTTTGACATAGTTTAATTCTATCTCAGCTTTTCAACGATATGTCACACTTTCTTTCTCCATTACAACAAACACACGGCATCTGAGACTCTTTAATTTGGAAAAATATATATTTTTTGTGGAAATTTGTAAGGCCCATATTTGGAGTTGCTGTGTGTTTCTCCTTCAGTTTATCAAAAACAAATGTAAATGAATTAAATACTGTTGATTTATAGTGCGATATGCCTCCCAGATTGGTAATTTCATTCGGCCTCTGCGCACTTTACAAGTTTTAGCTGACTACTGTGGCCCTAGTAGGCTCCATTCCCCACCAAACATAATTTAAAGTTCTGCGACAACCTCTAGGGGTGCTGAACCTTGATCAACCCACATATGCAGTATTTGCACCATTGTTCCCCGGATTGGCTCCCCAAGTTTCTTACGGGTTCCTTCCCCAAGAGAATTTCAAGCACACTCAACTGTAAGCACCAGCAGAGTTCGAATTCAGGACTCAAAATGCTTCAAATTATCTTCATCTAAAATGCCAAGATCCAATAGGCCAATGAAAAGGTGAATTATGCAATAGTTGTTTTTGATGATTGAAGTGTGAATCATGTGACATCGTTTTGGGGTATCAAAACAGTCATTTTCAAGATAAGTGTACGTCCGATAAAATCTCCATTTATGGTGTGAAAAGGTAGAAAAAGAATATATTGGCTTAAGAAAAAAATCATCCCTAGGGGTTGTTTTGAAAAAAAAAAAAAAAAACTGGTCATGCTCCCGGTGGGGTACTCAACATTGTTTTGCATGTATGTGATGCACATGATATTCAACATAGAGTCTTGCTGAAATGATTTTTGGTCAAAAAGGATCTATGGAACTAAAATATATAGAACTGATTTTTTTCCGAATCGAGGTCTCCGGAACTGTTGTCTAATTTTCTTTGAAAATGTTTTTTTTTTTAACTGATGTATTTCTGAAATGGGCATTTTTTTAAGCGGAATAGGAGTCCTTGAGATTTAAAAAGCGGGTAACAAAGTTGAGCGCGGCGTATACCCGTATATTTATCAATGTAAGTTACCCCTGGGTCACGCTGTCTCTACAACATTATACTTGACACCACCCCCATACAAATCTCTGGAAATGCTTTCACATCCATAAAATAGCATTTCCATGTCAATATCCTGATCATAGTGTCACATTTTGACATTGTAGTACTTTTTTGACATTGTTAGGTAATTTTTATACATAGTTGCTATACTTAAACAGCCAGTACAAGAAAACCCCAACTCCATCTACAGGGTGTGCCAATAAAAACGCAAGATTTGAAAACAAAAATATTAAAAATATAAGCAGGCCATTTTTCTCATTTAATCATCAATAATATTAAAATAGAGCTTCTCCCCTTCATTATGCCCTTTGTTTCAACCAATTCGGATATTCCTGTCCGGAGATACAGCATTTTAAAAATGGAGCACAAACTTCAATCTGGTCCGATTTGTGGTCATCGGATGAAGCATGTTAACCCATGATGATATACATCCAAGACATTAGCCCCTTTAAATTTAAACCAGTTAAACAAATTTTACAATTATTTGTGGCTCAAAGATATTAGTGGTCAATTATTTTCATTGAAAACAAAACAGATGATCGATTTGAAGAAAGAATTATAAGCAATTATTTAATTTTTAGCAGTCATAGCTTTCCTGGTTTTAGTTGTGGCTCTTCAGTCAGTGTCAGCCTGAGCTCTAAAATAAAACAAAAAATTCAAGGGCTTTTGTATTAACATCTGATTATAAAAATGAATAGATAAAATGCGAGACTCAAGAGGCAGTAGGAAAATATCAAAATTACATTGCGTATCAAGATAAATTTTACAATTAAGGTCCACATTCAGAAACGAATTTACATTCCGGTTTTGGGAAACTTTGAACATGTAATTTGGAAGAGAAAACAACTGAAATTGTTATTTCTGGCAATTATAAAAGTTATTCTGACATCCTTATTTGCTTGATTGGATATTTTCATTGAGCTTCTGATATAACATCAAACAAAAAATGCAAGTAGGCGATAGAAGATTTCATCTGGAGATGAAATTACTTGTCATTTAATGTTTTGATTGCTACCTACGTTTGGTTATTGATCATGAAATTGAGATCAAGAAATCGGACCAACCCAAATTTTAAGAGTTTCACAGAATTTGTAATAACTTCAGAACTAAATGCTCAAATTTTACGAAACAGAATGCTGTTTGAAGCTGAGATTATGTACAATAATGAGTGATAATTGTTTTTATTACATGTAGCCTAATTCTCTCAGAAAAAATCACGAATAATCTTGCGTTTTTATTGGCACACCCTGTATACTAGAAAAATTATCTAACTACGTCTAAAAAAGTAAAATTTTCAGGGATTTGTATGTGTTTATATTTGACAGAACTTAAAAGCTCTTGGAGTTGGGTGTTTGATTGGCGTAGCCTGACCCTGAATATTTTTAATGTTTGAGCATGGTAAAAAACTTCCAAATCCCAAATTTGATGGGAATCGATTCATTGGGGCCGGAGATATGGCTTGCCTTCAAAATGACAAGTAAAAAATGTGTCTCAGAAAAAAATGAAGATGTTTTTGTACATGTGACGTATATTTTGGGTCTTGTATGTGAAAAATAGACTTTAAAAAATTAAAAAGAAAAAATAAACGACCTATATACCATATTTTCTTTTATATGTTACGCCAATCAAACAATTATTTTTTTAGGCCTAATGGGAAACGTGTGCAGTACAGCAATCTCATTAGACGTTGCTGGAAAACTTGCCTTTCAGGATGGTTGTGGTGGTATGTGGGCGTCATTTACATGTAAGATCAATAGACATGGTAAAAGTCACTGCTAGGAAATTTACAGTTTGCAGAAATTGCTTGCACATTGCGGCATCTAAAAAAATGTTTCATTTTTCTCCTCTTTTTCAGGTCATCGAAAATAACACATTTGACGTTAACGTATGCATTTGGAAGTAATTCTAGTATCTACATAACTCAAGCTTATCCGAAGACAAGAAAAGATTGGCCAACTTAAGTTATGTTTTTCATGAGTCTTCTGGAAGATGTTTCTCTTCTGTCTTCGTCCACAAGTCTTGACTAGATCTACTTACAGAAACTGTATGCGCTAAGCAACAATATATATGCTAATTTAAAAATTATCATGGTCAATGTATTATCCACGATTCTAGGTGGACATGAAAATTCAAACAACACTAATTTGAATCAAGGGGGTGATTTTGATATTGAGGAATGAACGATTTCTAGGCATACATTTACGAATTTACACTGCCGTCAATCTAAAAAAAAATCAACGCACAAGTAGAATAATTGTAGTTCGTGTACTCTAAATATTTGGTGCAACAATTCTTTGTTGACATTCTGTTAAATTCCAATGCATTTACTAATCAATGAGTAGGCTATATGTGATGGAAAAATAATATTTGGCATCCCATACAAAAATTTCATCATTGATTTTTCATTACTTTACTATGTTATTATGAGATAATACTTTGGATTTGTATATTAGATTATCATATACTAGTAACAAAGACTTGTTGCACCTAATATTTGGTAGCTCATTAAGAACTTAGATGCGCCTTAAGTGTCAAGGAAAAAAATTGAAGTTTGATTTGACCATGGCTAATCCACATAAGTACTTTTATTTTTTAACATATATGCATGCAGACATGATGTCAACAGATTTTGAAACTCCCATTAACTAAAGCCCAAAAATTTCATTTTATGCCCTAACTTGGCGTATAAAAATATGCAGTTTCCAAATCCATTGAGGTTGGGCCTTCAACCTCGGAAAACTAAAAAGATATTTTGACTTTTTTGAAAAATAAACAGATTTTTAAATACGGATAGTGTGACATACGAGACATGCTCTGAATCTCTGCAGTTTCATATTGTGAAAATATGGCTGGACTCATGAGTATTATAAAATCCTTCTGTAGAGCAACCACATTCCGTGGCCGATTGGATGCGGCGTTACTTTGGCAAGCGGAAGAACAAAACAAACATTGATAGATTTATCTTTTAATACTAACATTTTAATGAGCCATATCCGGCATGCACAGCGGTGTAGCTGCAGGAGTGTGCAAACATGATGTGCAACCGTGATAACTGAGCATCAAAAAGGTGGTGTACTTAATTTTGATAATGATTGCATATACACGTAGGGTCAATAATAGAAAAAGATCCAGGTTGTGATTTCGGGCTTGGTATTTTGCAAATTAGCAAAACATGGTAATTATTTCAATTAAATCTTCTGATCAAAATTAAACACATGATCATCACCATCCTCATATATTTTTGTTATAGTCAGTAATTTTTTATTTCGGTAGTACCGTGCGTGGAAAAAGGATCATCCTACCACCACTGGCAGTGTTAAAATAAAGTGCCCTCTGTTACCCATGACATTGATTTTTTTTTAATACGGTAGCAAATTGGGTTTGTTTTTGGAAGATATAACCCCAAACGAATTGGCTTAAATATCTTCAATTGTTTGCTTTGTATGTCAAAAACGTTTGTATAATTTATATTGTAAGGCCAAAAAAAAAAAAAAAAAAGAACTCTGGCTCAGCTTACTTAAGATCAAAACCCTAAGCGCTTGCAGGATTTTTTTTAAAAGTAAAAATAGGCTACGCGGATGCCGAAACACCGCCTATTTTTTTTTATTGCATTTTTTTGGCATTGTATGAAAAAAGATGGGAAAAAAAATGAAAATCTCTCAAATACCTAAAAAAAAAAAAATAATGCGGATTTTTAAAAGTTAAGCGCACGGGAAGCTGACATGGACTTTTTTTTTTTTTCGTTGGCCTAATCCAAAACTTTTGTATTAGTATACGAAAGCACATGTGTGCTATTTATCAATTTTCCATTGGCAAAACAAGTTTTTGACAAAACACACTTGAAAACACTTCAGACATTCCTTCAGTTTCAATTGATATTATACTAAAAACAACTTTTGATCAAAATCTTATTGCTTTAAGCTGCTGACAGAATCCTTTTCATTAGATCCATGACTGCTCAGATGGTAACTCCCAACGCAATGTAGTGCACCTGAAGTGTCAAGTGACAAGTCAGAAAAATCATCTAGAAATAATTACGACAGCTTTCTGGAGTTTATTTAAATGCTTTAAAAACCCTAAATATGGTGATGGGATTTGATTAGTAGCTTTAGTCAGTGCCATCTGTCGCACATATTTTGACCATGTTATTTGTATGTCTGACATCGGTTAAAGGTTAGACAGTATTTTTTTCCGTCATTCAGATTTCAATTTGGATTAAGCCTTACGATGTGCGTTTCTATAAATATAAATATGATGATTGTTATTAAAATTGTACTTATTCTAAGATAATGACCGCAATCGGTCAAGATGAACATGCAACTCTTTGTGCACTTATATTATTCATGGTTTTGAACAGGGTGTAAAAACCATGAATACAGTAGGAAAATGGTATTAACTAAGGTTTCTGTCGACAGGCCTATGTCGACATAAATGTCGACATAAAGCATATCTCGACATGTCAACATGAAATCTCATTTGTTGACAAAACTGTGGAAGTAGTAAAATTTCACAATAATCCAAGAAAGCCTCTTAAGGGACTAGCCTAGATTTCACTAAGAATGAAAACTTATGAAAATGCTCTAAATAAAGCTTAAAAGTGTAGTTCATCAAAAAAAAAATACTATTAAACATTAAATATGTGATGGTGGTGTGACTATCCGGATGAGGTTTTTAGAATATCCCACAATGCATTATTTTGATACACTTAGATATAATAGGCAATAATGGTTTTCTGGACAAGGGGCTCTTAGGAATTTGAGAAGTCAATTGATTAATACTCATTCATATCTTTCCAGTGATGTGTTTCTTTTCACAATAGTCCAGTGTTTACCCACGTTGCTGACACCTCAAAAACGTCAGAAACCTGTACAGAAGTATAGGAGTTGAATTGGATTTTCAAGTATATTGTACAATGTTGCATTGCATCGTGGGATATTATGAAAACCTTCTCTGGTGACTATCATAATTTTGTACCCCTGATGGACTTACCAATTAAGAGATCAAACAAAGCTCATGGAGATAATTTAACACATATCAAAAGAGAACAATTTCATCAAAAAAAATTTTTATCCCTCACAGGTGTAGAAACAAGATCTTTTAAAATTTGAAACCAGAAACAGCACCTTTTTCACAACATGTGTTTGCGCCGGCGTAAAAAAAAATGGAAAAGGATTTCAATTTCTCCAATATTCCTCTAAATCATGGAAAAACTACTACAATGGAACCTCGTTAACACAAAATCACTTGGGCCAAAGAGTTTAGTTTGTGTTATCAGGATTTTGTGTTATCCAAATGATTTCGCACAGGAAATAAATACTTTGGACCCAACAAACATTTTGTGTCATCCGGGTTTTTGTGTTAACGAGGTTCCACTGTAGTATGTTATACAATAAACATGTTCTATTAATTCATGTAAAAAGATATTTAGGTAAAAAATAGTGGGGAGAATCTGTGCCAGTCCTTTGTGAATAAATGAAGCGTATTTCCATTGTGGTCGAAGAAGTGCTAAATTAGGGAATGCACTAACCCACATTAAATATTTACATCCAAGCTGCCATAGGCCTTAAAACTTGGAATAATTAAAGACAATATCTCAAAAGTGAACTCGCTGGGAATCGAACCCGGTGTGAAAGGAATCTTAGTCCGTCTGAAATGGTAGTACTCCTTCCATAGACCATAACGGAGTAAAGCGTGAAACTAATGTTGCGTGAGAGTTGTTAGCCTATAGTATACTTTACTGTACAACCCGGACCGTAAGAACGGGGGACTTACATTCCTGCTACGCCGGATCACTTGAGTTCCAGTCAATCATGATAACCACCACACCACAAGTTCTGCCACAAACGAGAAACACATTTTGAGATATTAGCGCCGAGAAAGGTACACAATATCTCAAAATGTGTTTCTTGATCGTGGCAGAACTTGTGGTGTGGTGGTTATCATGCTTGACCGGAACTCAAGCGACCCGGGTTCGATTCCCGGCGAGTTCACTTTTGAGATATTGTATATAATTATTCCAAGTTTTAAGGCCTATGGCAGCTTGGATGTAAATATTTAATGTGGTTAGTGCATTCCCTAATTTAGCACTTCTTCTACCATATATAATTCAACTGCATAGTGCCATCCAATATCTTTCTAATTCAGTATTAATTGCAGGAGAAGAACTCTTGGAGGGATATGGACTGAAAACCAAATGCACATGCAGTGCCATGGGATCGCACCTGGGACACATTGATGCAAAGCAAGAGATACTGTTGGCTTACCGGTTCTCAAAGTAACACGGATACTCAAATTATGGACTCAAATGGACTTGACTTCATTTATATGCATTCAGGGTTCATACCGCCCTTGAGATTCATAGGAAGTCTTTGAACTTGAAGACTAATTTCAAGGCCGTTCATTGAATGTCCTTGAAAATTGAAATTGTACACCAAGAAACAAAATTAGCAGAGATGTGTGGTCACGTACATTTGTTATAGTGGTTTATAACGCCTTGCTTTTGGACCTCAAGTCATTGAATTGAAAGGCTTCTAGGTGCGCAAACCCTGTGTATTGCACAGTACCTTAATGGTTATCATGTTTGTTAAGATGTATATAAATAATGTATATTTGATAAAAAAATATAACTTTGTGACAATAAACCGGTAATTAATTATATGCCTATTTTGAACCTCCGAGTTTATCACTTAAACAGTGTGTCTATAGAGATTATTTGTAATAAATGAAATGCTGTATTAGAGAGATACAAAGCGACAAAAAAATCCCTGTTTGTTACCTGGCAAACACAATCTACCAAAACACAACTTTAGAGTCGGTCGTGCCCGTAAAACATTGTTTTGTCTTCAACTAAGGGAAACCAATCGAAGACAAAACAATAACTCTTTCACTCCGGAATAAAATTAAATAAATAAAACAATCTGCCCTATTTGGACGGCAAGCCGCTCAGAGCGGCTCACAGACACTTCACTTTATGATAGCATATGAAAATTAGCAAAAAAATGTGTCAAATTAGAAATTCCGGCCAATCATGCACGCATTTGAGAGCGGCTTGCCGGAGTGAAAGAGTTCAAGGTAAAAGAAACCAAATTATAAGAGAATATAAAATATAAAAGAGAATTATTTATTTGCAAAAACCAAAGGATTTTATAAAGTGGAATTGGCTCCTTCAAATACTACAGAATGGTTTCGCAAATGGAGGGTGAGCTATTGTACCCCCCTCATTAATCACGGAAATCAGCATACCAAGCTGAGAGCAAGTCAAAACGTTAGCAAAGGCTGAGGTGTAACAGTCCAGGTTAATACCCGATTTCAGGCCAATTAATGGTTTCCTTGAACAAGTTGCAACAAGTTTTCAGGCACCTCGGTGATATACTTGCTTACATCTCTGTTAGTGATCATCTTTATTTTAGTTTACAACAACAAAAATTCTCACTTCATGTTCTCTTTATAAAATGGGGAATGAAAGTTACACAAAGAATTAATGAAACACCGGTCACAAGTCCATCATCCACATACTGGTATTTTGTCAATTTATTAACAATCAAGTATTTTATTTTTAATCACAAATTAAAAATACATTATTAGTCGTGGATCTTTTTACAGTTAAAAAAGAAAACTTGACATATGTGACATGCTCCCATATTACCCCGGACAAATTCGGAAAAATCATTTTTCTGATTTGCCCATATTTTAAAAGAGTGCTGAAATTACAAGCTTTGAAATTATGTATTACTTGTCAACATTGCTCAACCTTTTGCCCATGAAAATTCAATATTTCTATTGGAAATTCTTTTATTTTCTATTGATTTGTGGCATTATCGTTGGGCTGCATAAGTGCTCTGGCGACTTTGGGTTTTGTGGGAGCAGATCGCATATGATATGTGCTTCAATGACATACAGGAAATCATAAATTTCAAAATTGAAACTTATTACACAAATGTGTGTCTCATTGTACTGTATACCTGATGAGCCGGTTCACCGACTTTTATGTCACCTATCAGAAACTTGATGAGGTGAAATATTCCTCATATCTTCGTTATTTTGATCACAATTTTCAACAACTACAGCCATTAACAATGTAAATGTCGAATATGTTGACAGACATAAATTGTAATATTTGGTGAATGCTGGTTATTGTAACAATTCAGAATACAAACTGGCAGATTCGAATCAAATTTATAATAAGTTTCGGGGTTATATTGTGTTTTCTAACTCTCATATTGGCACGGGTCAGCAGTACAGGGACACATAGAAAGGCAAGGGTTTAAAGGGTAAATTTTATTTTCTCTTAAGTTTCTTACAGTTTTTCTATAGATGTCAAAATCTACGGTAATCATTGGAGAATCCAGTAATAATATTTAATTAACCAATCACTGAATTTTTAAGTTGTTACCGGTACTAATTGTTAGATTACATAACAGCAAAATTTGATAAATTATGTGTAGATAATTACTCTTCATGGAATAAGTGGATTACAAATTTAAGGTATATTAAAACAATATGTATGCATGCATTTTATATCATGGTCCAGGTCATTCCAATCTTATAAGCCACAAACGTTACCAAAATGTTACACGATCCGGCCCTTCCATTTGAATGAGCTTGAGTTATCTTCAAGGGCTGTTCCATATCTGGCACATATCCAAAGCTTATTCGAATTGAAGGTCAAGAATATGCAACACTTTTGCCCATGAAGGAGTCTATTCGTACAGGGGACCCACGGCTTTACGTGACTGTCCGACCACGGAGCAAGTAGGGTAAATTTTCTTGCTCAAGGAAACAAGGAGACGAAAACCACATGGCCCGGGGCTGAGACCTGTGTTCTAACTGCCCCGCCGTGCTCTAACCTCTCGGCCTCGACCCCTCTTGGTAACGTTTGTGACATTTGAGATTGGAAAGACCCATCAACAACTAAATATACATCATCACCATTTTAAAATGTTAGAGGACATTCTTAATTCAAAGTCTTCAATTGTGACTTCATGCTCATTATATTTTCCGTGAATATTCAACCCTACTTTCATGACGAACAGAACTATAAGACCAAATTAAGTTTTCGATGTTATCTGAAAAAGGATAATTGTGTGATATGACAGCAATGGCCTGTTGCTGAATGTATCAATGATTTAGCTTCAATCCAATATTAGTGGTGGTTGAAACTCGATATTTGATGTGCTGTGTGACCCCCAACTCCATTTGACCACTTTAACCATTGTCCTCCGAACTGAGTAGGGCCCTGAGGTTTTCTCCGGTTCATAAAAACACAAAAGCAACATACATCTTTTGCGGTCATTTTGATGAAAATACTAGGGGGTACCACCTACGATGTAAGATGGGGTAAATGTAGGCCGTCAAAGTTGGGGTCTATGAGGTTTGGTGAAATCAAGTAAAACAATAAGTCGCCATTGTGAAAAAATTATGCATGCTAAAAGACTCAAACTTACATGGTATGTTAGAATCCTCATTTCCCTTCTTAATTAGCAAAAACTTGACCCGATGAAAATCTGTCGTTTAGAACTATTAATGCAATTTTGCCCGATGCCCCAATCTAAAAGTACTTTATGACGTCTTAATTATGTAATGCCTGTGCCGATTTTGATGATCTTGATATCGTTAGATAGGGGAGAACATACCTATATAGCAAAACTGAGTTCATATGGAGTTCAGTTCCAAAATATTGGTGGGGGTTGCAACAACCCCCTCCTTCGGAGGATGTGTTACAAATATAGCTCAGAAGGACAAGAGTAAAGTTTGTCATGTGCCATGATGGGTTATCTGTGATCTAGCCAAAGTAGAATATAAGTAGATCTTAATTTAAAATTATAGACTTGCAAGCATAATAGAATGATACCCCGAATTCTGAAAATTGCTACTTTATCAAGTAATGGGTTCTTAAAAAGAGGTAATATAGTAAATTGAGTCACTATATCATAGTTTCATCTCGAAATCTGAAAAGTCGTACAATAATGAAGATAATATTACATGTAATGATAATAATAGCAACAACAACAAGTTGGCAATGCATGTATACGGATTCCTAATGCTCACAAATTCACGACAATTAAAGCTCAACATACGAGAACCTGTCTCTACATAAACTTTACTTACCAGAGACACAAAGTGAAAACAATAGCTTTCTTATAGTATTCCCTCTGAAACCCATGACATACAACCTTAACACAGCTAGTATCTATCTTGTCTTGTTGAGAATTTTGGCTTTGTTCAATGTGATGACATCATAAAATTACCAACTCAGATTGCTCATTGCAGAAAGTCAGTCCCCAAAAAATGAGCATATGAATTTTCATTTAACTAAGCTCACTGACTAAGCTCGAGTTATATTGTTGTCTATAAAATCCCTTTGTATTTTGTTTAGGTGTTTTTTAAAAATGCCTTGAACCAATTCATGGCCATAACAGAAGCAAGGATATTTAAGCCAACTCATTTGGAGTGTATTAATATCTGCCAAAAACAAACCATATAAACTAAACAAATCAAAGGTCATGGGTGACAGTGGGCGCTCCATTTTTAACACTTAATAGTACATGTATTGATTTAATGCATACCTACAACTAAAATTTAAAAAAATAGCATCATCATTTGATTCAAAACGTTTAATCATTTTGTGGGCACCCTTTGACCTCACACTCTCGATTTGGCTGCCCTACAGCATATATGGATCATTATCAGTATACTTATAACTTTTACTTTCAACACACAGTTGATGATTCAATGTGGGGCATTGTAATTTGTTTGATATTGGGCTTATCGAAATAATGTGCATTACATATTTTTTTAGAAATGGCATATGGTTTTCAAACTTATTTTTAAGTAAAAACAGAATTTGAGAATTGATTGCGATTTTCATAAACAATACTTTACAGGTGTTAGAAAAAAGGAAACCTGGATCTAGGCCACCTGCTCTCTGATGACATTGTTGATTGATTTGTATAACAGATTATCTAGTTTAATGCATGATAATCTCTCCTACCCAACGAAACCAATTTTCCGCATGGTACTGACCTGAGTGAGTATTAATGCATGATTCTATAAATTTTCCACTTTAAATTGATATAAATTGTCACTGCCGTGCATTTAGAGTTAAGGAATGATTTGGGATTGCTGAACATGGACTGTTCAACAGTTTGGTTGACTGAACACAGTTTGACTGTTTAAGAAGAATTTGGAAAAGCACTTCTTTAAATTTAATTTTAAAACATCATTTACCTTGACATTGTACGTTTGCTAGTACCATCCTGATTTAAACAAGCTATAGCATTGCATTTTTTGGTAACGAAATGGAAGAGGAAAAGTATCTTACATGTACCGGTACATGAAGTTGTCATGAAATTTAGAAAATAAACTTCTCAAACGCCCTGCTCCTGCTAACTCAACAATTTGGAAGAATGTCAGGAAACACAAAAATCAACTCTTTGACTGAAGTCTTATTGCAGGGCAGTTGGAAGGACATATTGTTTCCATAAAAGTGGTGAAAGTGCATAAGATACTTAATTCATAAAATCATCCGTAGAGTCAGTTGTCGGTACCACATGGCAAATTGGTATCGATGGAATGGGGACATTCCCGTGAATTAAACTGGATAAACAGTTTTCAATCAACTGTTTTGAAGAACAGAAGGCTCAAAATCTTTGGGACACCCTGTATAACAAAATTAATTCCCCACCACTTCATGAGCTTCTATTAACTGTATACCAAATAACTTTGTCACAATATGTTTGTTTACATATTATACAATGTATGTATTACTGGTTTGTGATCATATTGGCCTATATAGCTTTAATAAATATTTAACATCAAACCAAATATATTCTCCATACTGCACGAAAAATCATGAAATATCTAATAATAGTAGAAGACGACTCAGATATGAAAAGAACCATGAGCATCAATGTTCACAAATGACTTCTCTTGTTATTTAGAAAAAAAACCACTTTCTTTTCACACATCACGTGATGCCCTTACATTTTTTACATCAACAAAAATAATCTCAAGCGTGTGAACATGACTACAAATTGAGCACATATATTTGATCCAAGAGAAGTCCTTTGGGAACATGAAAGGATCACTGTTATTAATTGATCGTAAGAATGCCAGTTTGTGTTCCTTGCTCATGATTCTTTTCCTACCTAAAAGGGTCACTGTTCCATTGTGTTCATTTGTTGATTCATATATTAATTCAAGGCGGGCATCGAATATGCGCACTTCGTCCGGGATGGTTACAATTTTTACCATTCTAACTGCAGGGAATGTCTCATCTTCATCTTGCAAAACCATGGGCATGGGATGATGTGGTTTCCCCACTGAAAATAAAAAAGAAATGAAAACAGAAAAGGCTTATAAAATATGATTGTTCTATATTGAAAAACAAAATGCCTAAATTTAAAATTGGTAAAGAATTGTAATGTTTTCCAATATTCCTCAAACTCATTAAGTAGATGTAAGAAGCAAACAAAATTGATAAAAGGTTGGGGTCCAGAATTTTCAGTATAGGGTGCTTTTATACAAAGGATGGGGATAATATAGAAAAAGGTTACAATAAAATACAGCCATCAAATATCGTATAATGCACCTATCGCTTGTAATTCCGGGTACCCAGGCACTAGCGGGGAACTCGTCATGCTCGTGCGGGGAAGTTGTGCATGCTGATGTCCCCACCAGGCGGGCAACGCGTGCGGGGATGCGGCAATGGCTCGATGGTGACCATTTTAGCGGGGAATTTGACCGGGACGTAAATCTGAAATTTGAGCCCTTTCCCTGTGGTATGGAGCCGGGACTTCGTCGGTGACCCAGATTTGAGGGTGCCCCGCCCTACGGGGAAGTCAACGGAGTGTAAGGCGGGGACTCGTCAAATTGTGATGAACGAGCTCAGGCGCATTCCCCGCTACCGCCCAGGTACCCGGGGGTTGGAGTTACAAGTGATAGGTGCATAACAAATACAGTATACTTCCTATGTGATCTGAAACCCCACAAAAGCCTAGTTCACGGACAATATTTATAATGTTTATATGAACCAAGCAGGAGCTGAAAGACTAAAACATATATGCTAATTTTCTTGGATATGGGCCTATAAGTAAAGTGTAGGCCTACCTCAAAAATACGGAAACAACTGAAATACGGGCACAGCTAACCCCAACGGTTTGTCCGGTACAGAATTTCACTTTTTAGCATTACTTGATACTTCAAGTTTATTCAATGATTAAAGTTATAACAGAAAGTTTAATAACAGAAAATAAAATGATACAAATCAAAATGTGTTTTTAAACCAGTTATGGGATATCAATCAATGATACACAGTACTTGCATGAAATGCATTCCCCATTACGGAGAAAAAGGGTAAAGTTTCCTGCCCAAGGAAACAAGGAGATGAAAAACCACCGGCCCGGGGCTCAAACCCACAATCTCTGTATTAACGAGACCAATGTTCAAACCAAATGACCACGCTCCCCTCTAATGTAAAATGATATTTTCACATTTTTCCGTTTTAAAAAGCCACATGATTGTTGGCAGGAAAATAATGGCATAGATATGCATCCTACATTTTGCGCTTTAGTTGCATGCCTTGTGCCTTTTGCGAAATTTGCATGACAACAAATGGTGCGTGTGCGGTTGAACGTGTTGTGTTATTGTTCATGCGTAGCTCAATTTTTGAAATCCCACAATATTTTTGTTAACTTTGTAATCAGAAACCAAATAATTAACAATATTATATTATTTTTGAAATCCCACAATATTTTTGTTAACTTTGTAATCAGAAACCAAATAATTAACAATATTATATTATGGATTTATTATTGTCTTCAAAATTAGACCCTTAACATTGGATTTGAACATTGAGTATGGTATTAACCATTAATAACATTTAATGTATGATGTACCAACTTGAAGACATTTAAGTGATTCATCCATTTTATATTATATAGTTTATTTCGGAGTTGTTTTTCTCTCGTTCGCGGGGTTTTTCTTTCCGACGCTTATTGTTAAGGCCTTCTGCGTACTGATGCAGTTATTTACGCACGTATTTGCAGAGCGTGATTTCTTGATTTCGCTTGTTTACGCTCACGCTGTTGGCGCGCGCGTTGTGAGTGGCGTACTTGACACGATTTGAAAGGAAAAACAACTTTGAGAGAGAGAGTATAATATAGTTTTATTAATGTCTTCAAATTTATAGGACCTAAAATTTGGATCCAAAAAGCGAGTAAGATATTAATTATTAAATAAATAAGATAATAAAATTTAATGTCTGATACCCAACTTTAATACATTAAAGATAAGGTTCGAGATTTGACCCCGGTTTGACTGCCAAAAAATGGAAACAATGAAGATTCTCAAATAGACAATGGCACATGATTCTAGGATGAAATTTTGTGTAGAATTCAAATATGAAGTCAAAAATATTGCACCGTGAACTGAAAATTTTCCCTCCTTGACTAATACTTGGCCCATTTGCCAAAAATGTAGTAAAATGGAAAATCCAGTTGTCCCAACTAAAAAAAAGTTATTTAAAAATATGGGTTATAATGATGGGCATAAGCTATAAGCTATTAGTTTTGCAGGCCTATATGACTTTATTTAAAAAAAAAAAACTGTTTTTGACAAATGACTAGATAATGTTTTCTAAATTTTCTGAAGTTTAACACTGCAAAGTTGTGCAATGGTTATGAATTGAAATAGCCAACTAATTTTTATCCAAAATGAGGGGTTATCGACCCAAGTAGGACTTTCCTTTCAGATTTTACAATTTTATGACAAATTTTCCAGAAAATTGTCATTTTTGGAGCGACTTTTGTCACGAGGAATGTTAATTTTGAGTGAGCCGTACCAGGCGAGAGAATTACATGTCAAAACTATTTTATTTTAAATATTTAATCATTCTGTGTATAAAAATTACATCTAGAGATTGAATTTATCATATTTAATGAGTACACAATGCGGAAGGTAAAATATTTTGTCACCAATTTTTTGTTTTTTGTGGAAAATGGGCAATAATCCAAAATTTTAACAAAAACTACACATCCATGTCATTTTGGGTCCCAAAATCAGAAAATACAGAATTTTTTATGATTAGAATGATGTTTTCATATCTTTAATTGATTTTTTCACCCTAAATATTTGTCCACGCTTTTGACAGTCAAATTAACCAGGGTCAAATCTTGAACCTTGTCTTAAATTCATCCAATTTTATGTCAACACTACCAATTTTAACATACAATACATGGTTCTCAAATTCGTATTTTCATGAAAAAACGTCAAATTTTCAAACAATAATAGTTAGGAATATGTAAAACTTAATTGCAATTCTCATCTTGTAGTAGACATTCTTCTCTATGAACACGTTTTTAATTTGCCCAAATTAGGTCCTGTAACCCACCGTCAGATAGCTTTTTCTCAAATTTTGTGGCCCCATCACTCCTAAACAAAATGTTTTAAAGCTTTTGTGTTGCCCAATTTGTATTATTTGGCCAACAATGAGTACAAAAAAGGCAAAAACAACAAAAAATGTATAGATTTTATAGGTCCCCCAACAAGGGTCCAGAATAAAATGGGCTAAAAAATGACCAAATTTGGGGGGGGGGGGTTGCATAAAAAGTATACCTAGTATGAATTTTAGTTTGTAGCATATGAAAGGATACATACCATAGACTAACTAAAGCAAGGAACTCTTTTGTATTTCTGATGTTTTCCTTAATTATTTTGTAACTGAAATACTGGTGTTTTTAATGATATTTTGTGCACGAAAATTGTAATTTGGCCAATTGTGCATCAATGACAATTTTTGAACATCAGACATACAAAAATGTCTTTTGCTCCCATTAATATTCACTAAGTAACCTGTCATACACAAAAGACTAAAAGTCTATATCAGGTTTCACGCAGCGGTACCCTGAAGTTGGTCGTTTTTGGGCCCATTTTAATCTGGACCCATGTTTGGGGACATATAAAAACGAGAATGGTTCAAATTTTCTGTTGTTTTTGTCTTTCTTGTACTCTCTGTGGACAATACAGCACAATTCAGGTAGAAAAGAAGCTCTGAATCATTCTGCTTAGGAGTGAAGAGGCCACAAAATTTGGGAAAAGCTGTCTGCCGGTGTGAGGGGGCTAATTTGGACCCCGTTATATTCAAACTGAACTCCAGATCTTGGTGTTTTGATCAAATTTCACCAGCCAAATAATGACTAAAAGCAATCTAAATGCCATTAACAATGTAATTCTATAGTTATAACATTGCAAAGTGGCTTTGCCGTGCTCTGAAGACATTTTTGCCAAATTGACGGCAAATTTGCCACATCTTTGAGAGACCATAAAATCAGAACGAAATGAAATATGAATTTTTCTGGCCAAACTTATTTGTTTGACCATAAAATGGGCCCTGACATCAATTCAAGCAAAATCTGAGAGATCATGGCAACCCATGCAGGTGGTACCAGCCGGACTCCCACTAAATCACTGCCTAATGGTGTGCGTACCTGTGGTATTCTTCCTCTCAGAAGAAAGTATAGACGTAGCAGAAGTCTGAGGAATGATGAACAACTTTCTCCCGATACTCTGCGCGGATGGATAGATTTGCCAACATGTGCCCTATCTCATACTTCATTAATTTGCTTAATAAGTAGGTTATGTGGCGTAATTCCTTTGCAATTCTGCCTGCAATGATCTTTTTTCTTGTCATCCTTGTATTTATAGTACTTCATGTATTTGTGTATGTTCAATTCGGCTTTTTAGCCCCAACATTGCAAATAAATATATCTGAATCTGAATCTAATATTACTTATGATTGGTCAAATTCAGATACCTGGTACCTTTTCATATTATCATGTTTTCAAGTATTATGTTGATAAATTTGGGCCAGAGAGTTGAAAGCGACTTCTAAACAACAAACTCGAATGTCATAGAGTGACACATGATGCCATAATGAATCACTTACTCAATTTTTCAGCCTGTTCCATTGCCGATTCTTCTATCTCCTCTACCATTGATGGGCAATGACCATCAAAGTCGTCCAATGTTAAATTTTCCCTGAAAAATAAAAATAAAAATATGAAAAAGTGTTCAATTGATTTATGAGACAATTAAACATACCGTTTAAAACTAACACAGTGTTGCCTGCAAAAACGCTGCGCAATACAATGCTGAAATATACTTTCCAGATATTTTCTTATTACGGAATAGTATAATTTGCATTGAAATTGATCATCAATCAATGGATTATGACTTAAGAAGGCAAACTGAAATTTGAAAAGCTGTTTTCCCTCGTCCTTCGTAAGGACCACATCAATTGACGTTTCACCAACAGTAGATGTTACACTACATATTTTTTCAATCTCAACCCCAACAGCCCAAATCTTACAATGAATAAAGCATAACATTTACTTTACATATATTTCTTCTAACATGAATTATGAAAAATAAGAAATCATCGGGCAATTTGTACATACACAACTTAGATTTCATTAGTCATTTTACTAGGGTGTCTGTGCAGGGAGCACTTTAGGGGGCTAAATCCTCCACAGGTTCTTAAACATTGTATAAAATTAGCCGTTTTTGTTTATTTTAAGGGCTAATTAGGTCGTCCACTTTTCAAAGAACTTTGTCGAAAATTAAACATTGTTCAAATAAGGCCATTTATGTCTCATATTAAAGGCTATAGCATATATAGTCAAATGAACTGATATTTAAATTTAATTTAGAATCAGGTCTTACAAGATATGGACAAAATGTCAAAATTGATGTGTTGCCAATGTACATTTGATAAAATGCTACTTTCAGCCACCCTGTATTACTTTTTCTTGTTGTTTGAAACAACTTAACTTTGCAAATATTTTAATTTGATAGAAACTCCTTTGACATGAAACTTTATCTCTTTCTGAATTCATGTTCATTACTTTAAAGAAATAATGGATGCAACTTGTTGCGGACGAACATATCCCCTCATTATCGAAATTTTCATAGAGTATGTCCGCAACGTAAAAAATGTACGTCCGCAACGGTCGAACATTGTGAAATTATAACTCAAACATATCAGTTCTGATTTTTTCTTTGCTGGAATTCTCAAGTCTGGTCTTTCTTGCAAGCAAAACTGTAATAATGTCAACAAAAGATCTGCACACTTCATAGCAATTTTGATTGAAACACAAAGAGTCCAGAAAGTGCAATTTCTGTGAGTACGTCCGCAGCGGGGTTTGCTGTGACCTTGCTCGCAAGCTACGAATGGGATTGGAATGAAATTTTCAGGTTTTGTACTTCAATCAGAGATATTTCAAATACACATTTTAATAGAATCCAAAGACTTCATAATTTGTAAGCTCAAGGTCCTCACATGTCTATGAAGTGTACGTCTGCAACTACGGAACTGCCCACAGTTCTGTAAAGCCCCCTCACACACACAATTTTGTATGTCCCTCCATTCAAATCCTCTTACACGAACACGCGGGTGCATTTGGCTCATCCGCTTCAGTCAGAGATGTGTAGGAGCAGCAGACAAAGTAAGACCATTGTTACATAAACCCTGAATGAACTATAGGGTACCGGTATGTCGCATCAGACAAGATATCACTGTATAGTATTATATCACATTTTTTTTTTTGGGGGGGGGGGAGAAAAAATAAAACACATCAAACTCAAACTTATTATTTAGATACTTCAGCATGTGATTTAGTTTCGAACAATTTGGAAATTTTACTTACAGCATTTTCCTGTATTCTGTTCTACTAATTTGGTGCTCATTGCGCAAATGCTTCACCAACTCACTTAAATACGTTTGGTGTTTAAATGAGCACCCAGGGACGAAGCACAGTTCTGGCCTTCTGTACTTCATCCAGCTGCTGTTGGTTTTCGTGGCCACAAACTGTTGGGCAAGTGTTGCAGGTGGCAATGCGAGGTGCTGTGCATGGGTAAGTTTATGCTCATTAGAAATGTGCCCAAGAAAATCTTTGACAGCTTTTCCAAAATATTGGCATGACATAACTCTGCAAATGGTATCGGTAGGCACTTTCGAGAACTGAAAAATACAAAATTAATTAAAAATTATTTCACACCCTCATATATACTGAAGATAAGGTAGATTAACAGGAGGATGGTTGTAAAAAAATTCAAAATGTTAGGCTATGGCACAGCTAGTAAATTGGAGTTTCATTATGGAGTAATTTTCTGTAAAATGTCTAATTTAATATAAACAAACAAAAAAGTGAAAATTGTTTTGTTGATATGGGTAGCCCGGGTAGGGGGGAGGTTACTTACATTGACAAGGTTTACGTATATATATGTGCCTGCCTTTTGGGGTGATTCTTCCAGGATTTTGGTATATCAATGGGGTGTTTAATTTGTCATCTCGGATTTTTTGGAAAATTGGCAAAAAAGCACCAAATTTGAGTAAAATTGGGTGCTTTTCAAGTAAAATTGGTAAACTGATGGGTGGGTTTTTGAGCCCAAAATAGGTATATCAATCAATCAATCAATCAATGATACAAGTACTTGCATGATAACATGCATACCTCATGAAGGAGTCTATTCGTACAGGGGACCCACAGCTTTACGTGACTGTCCGACCACGGAGCAAGTAGAGTAAAGTTTCTTGCTCAAGGAAACAAGGAGACGAAAACCGCCCGGCCCGGGAGGGACGGTCAGTTTTTCTTAGTCCGGCAGGCACATACCTGTACACATTTTTTTGAAGACCCCCCCCCCCCCCGGGATGGGTAGATACTAAATGATAAGTCTGAATTAAGTGGAATTTCAATATTGTGGTTATTTTGTGTCACCTTTCTATGCAAAAATGTTCATTTTTCTATCCATATAGTTTACGAGGTGATAGTATGTAATCAGACCACAATCATCAATTGATCATTTTAAAAGCAATACTATAAGATTTTGTTAAAAATGGTTTATAGTAAAAACAACATAAAATGGAGGAATGTGATATCTAAAAGCGTTTTCATATAAATGTGTATTTTGTAAAAAAAAACTGTTTTGCCAACAAAAATAGATAAAAAAAACACAAATGCATGCTTTCCTATACTAATGCATGTTGAATGAAATTCGGGATCCCAAATTTAATTCAAGAAATTGCCATAACAGAAAAAGTAAGCATCTTTAAGCCAAATCGTTCGGAGGTTATTCATATCTACCAAAAACAAACCCAATACACTATATAGTATTGCTTTAATATGAGTAGCATATATTGAAAAAATCATTACATGCTTTGTCAGAATAATGTAACCTTGGGTGATATTTTATAAGGTCCATGAAACAGAATTCATTACAACATTAAATGTGTTTTTCAATCGATTGAAAATCTAGAACAGAAGTTAAGCAGAGGCGTAGCTAGTGGATGTGTCGCGTGGGGCAAGCAACTAAAATATCGCCCCCCCCTTCTCCCCTGAGCACGTAAGCACGATCATTACTACAGGTGGGGTCTAGTGGCTCGCTTTAGGGCCCCTGGTGGGGGTTGAGGGGGCGAAGCCCCCTGAAGCCACGATCAGGGAAAAAAGTCTTGGCACAATTACCTGTGCATGTCATTGATTTTACACGCTTTTCCCATCCCCACACTCAATGTTGATTGGAGCACAAGGAGCATCTTAACATCCAACATTGAAACAGGGGTAAGGAAGGGTGTGGTCAGAAGAGAAGAGTTCTTTATTGCCTTCAACTTTACCCATCTCTAGTACTGTACTAGATGAATGTAGGTCTGAAGACTCAAAGTTCCAAAGACTTTTCTCCCTGATTGCAGGTAGAGCTTCTGCATATTTTGCATCTCAGGAGAGTGTTTCCCTGAGCTCCTTGCTGCCATTTTAAAAGCAAACTTGGGAGAGTGATTGATAGAGCTCGATCTGCTATTTTTAGAAATAAAGGACTGCTATGTGCTCGAGTCCAACTCCCATAAATTTGTAAAAAAATACCATGCTATATTTGGTGTCTATGCATGGTGTCCACCTGGTAATGAGAGTGCATAGCCCAACCGGGACGGTGAGCTTTTTTCAAAATATGCCTTTGGACCTATATGTGACCTGGCGAGCATCATGGTGTTGACTGAATTTGTCCGCCACACCCAAAAAGTGTAGTTCTTTTGAAATTTATTACAGCCTATTTTTATTTTTAACACAAAATGTTGGGAAAAACAATTCCTGCAACTGCAGACCTTAATTATGAAAAAGAAAAAAAAAACAGTTCAGATTGACTTTGGATTTAAAGGGACTGGCTTAGATTCTGCCCACTGGATTTTTACCTAAATATTTATTATGACAAAGAATGGTGTGAAAACAGTGTTTCTAGTTTCCAAACTTCAAAAAAATCTTGTTTCTACACCTGTGATGGCCAAACAAATTATTTTTGATGAAATTGTTTCTCTTTCAATATGTATCGGTATTGAATAATATTCTAGAAGTTTTGTTTGATCTTTTATCTGGTAAATCCATCTGAGGTACAAATTTAGGATTTAGGAAATATGAATCAGGATAAACAGGATAGTCACACCACCATCAAAGAACGATATAGGCCAAATTGCAAATTACTTACTCTCAATTTGAGCCATTTGTGTGTAAATTTTTGCAGGTTTTTTTTTTTGATTTTATGATGAGTTTTAGCTATTTCCAGAAGTTTTCCATTCTTCTAACTAAGTGGAATCTATGCTAGTCCCTTTAATTTGTAAACGCCTGCTTGAAGCAAGTAGGCAGTGTCTTTGAAGTGAGCGTGATTGTGTTCATGCCTACGGCTACACTTAAAACTCTGAGTCCAAGTACACATTCACAAATTAAATTCACTTTAATAGACATCTTAGACACTACGACATCTTAGACACTACTTTTGACCTAAAATCAGTTCATCTAATTTACAATGTAGATCAGTTTTATATACCTTGCACGAGACCGTTTCGCCGTCGTATTGGTCATATTGGTGGAACGCAGAGATTTGTGATGTAAGGCTGAGAGCTGGGAGGATAATTCAGAAAAATTATCCTCCCAGAACTTGGTGTAAGCCCGCCTGCTCCCATCTGTTTATGCTAGGGGAATTCGTACATAGGTCAAACGATGGCGCCCTTCGTTTCAAAAAGTGTGCATTATGTCAAAGATAAAATTTTGTGTGTAAGTCTATGGAGAAAATGCTTAAATTCAAATTATCTTTTTAAATTCTGTTACTTGATCAGATATGAATATATGGTTGTGTTTGTGAGTAAATGATTAACAACATACACCCAGATAGATATCATGAAAGTGACGCTCTAAGAAGCTAAAATGGTTTATATTTGAGAAATAGGCAAAAAGCCATCTTGGTGGACATGGTGGGCATA
>JXSR01S046657.1:107586-123627 GCA_000969725.1 Ophiothrix spiculata
AGATATGCTACAAGGAGCAACATGTACGAGCCGACAACTTGACCCTTTTGCCGCGGCGGTACACAATTAATAAGCCATCTTAATCATAAATGGCTACCGTAGCATTCTCCCAAACGTGTACGTAGAATTTGGGTACTGCTCAATAAATGCAAATTAGGGTTACTTTTGTTCATGATGTCAAACAATTCAATTGCAGTATCTTGCAGTAGGAACTGTTTTGTAGATTGGTGACACTCTATCTCAACCAACGTTGGCGTCACACAAAATAATAAGGTACAAGGCTTGAAAAATAAAATCCTAAGAAATTGCTTTATACACATTTAATCATCCGTCCTTTCGTAATGTATTTTTGTTATTGCCGATATGCATGGAAATATTTAGCAGCAAAAACTCATAACAACAAGGCCATGACACTACGTATGCACTTTGATGTGATAATTTAACATGTGAAATTTAAAACTATGCAATTTAATTTCCCATCACGGGCCACTCATGGTTAATGTTTGAAGGTCACATCATAAACAACCCTTAAATTTAAGCCAAAAACCACGACCAATTACGTTCCAGTAGCCCTTCAGTGGTCACTGCCTATCACACCCCACTGACCAAGCGAGCTAGGCAGTTTGCATCAATGCATCAATTAATTAGACATTATTGATCAGTTCGAAAGTAAACAGGATTTGAATGCGGTGTTTCCGTAACCTGACCACTTGTGTTGACCACTTCTTCTGACTACTACAGAAGAAGTGGTCAGAAGAAGTGGTCAAAACAAGTGGTCAGGTTACGGAACACCGCTTTGAATGACGATAGACTGGCTGTACAGAGTCCCTGATAATCAGAATAAGATCTAATCGTGCTAATGAAACTCCGCCTTGATTGCAGTATGCGCAATCCATATTAAACCGTTGCTCTTCAATCATGTTTTAAAAACTATTCAATTTATCATCCATAATAAGAATTATTTTTTAAAAATTGGCTTGGTAGAACCAATCGTTTGTTCCTTCTAACCTTGAATGCTAAAGTAGTAAAGATAAGAAGCAAGCTACTTTCTCCAGCAGAGAGGCAATAGTGAATACATTACTGAACTATCTATACTTTTACTTTTAAAATATTTAAAAAGAATTGTACATAATACTTCGTGCATTTTTTTTCAAAAAGTTAATAAGCTTTCATGTTTCAAAACACATAATCGTACAAAGTAAAAGCTACTTTAATTTCGTGTATGTCTTTGATATTTAATAACATGTCTCCTCCCATCGGATGTGGTTCAAGGTGTCCACAAATCGTCAAAATCTTGTGGCTTCAAAATGTGAGCCAAAACATCCTATAGCAACAAAGCTTGGTCGATCTCATTCTTTACCACATCCACATAAGGTTATAGGCCCCTTGTATTAAAGGCACCTTGCAAACCAGCTTGAGAAGGGTGTGATACTTGGAATTAATTAATCAGTTAGACTAATTAGTCTGGATATAAATCCTGTTTCCAGCTATTAGATTGCGGATTTAGAAAGTTGTGGAAGCTGTATTTCCGATTTTTAAAAAGTTTATATATTTAACCACAAATTAAGAATTCCGTGGGTGTATTTTGTTGGTGACTCTATAATTCATTAAACGTTATAACCACATAATGAGCTTTATAATTGTCTCTATTCTGATTGAACAAAATCCCTAAAAAATCCACATAATATGTAATGGTTGCAATGGTAATGGTTGAGATGTTTCATCAAAGCTCTTGAAGCAGTTGACTACCGTTTTGCGCTACAGGTGAAAATATACCCAAGGGTTTTATGAAAATTATATTTTACAGTTTCATACTACTTAAAGAAAGTTTCATTGCAAGAAAATGACTGGAAATATTAAAATTATGTTCTGAGGACCATCAACAGAAAACATAGGCTCAAATTCAAGCCTTAACATATACCATAACTTGACTTTGGGATGTCGAGTGAAGTTCAATGAGATGTTACTTTATTCCTTATGGTCTTTACGACGGTGTTTGAAAAATTGAAAATGACAAGAGGCTGCATTTACAGCTGGTTTGAGATGAACAGTCACATAAAGCTAAGAGTTTCTGATGAATACACATAAGATGACAGAATTACAACTTCCCAGTGCTTACAAGCTTGAGCTTGAAGTGGTGAAAATGAGAGTGTTTTGTGCTTAGTTAACTGTCCCAGGAATATTTTTCTGACGTAAAAATCTTGCATTCTTATATTTTCAATACTTTGTCATATTAAACAAACTGATTTGTTGAAAATACACACATTAAGGGACCCAAATTTTACTAGACCTCAAAATCAACCTCCCGACCACTTACAGTCAGCCTCAAAATTGACTTTGCCGCAAAGTTGCACTTTTCGATGTGCCGCAACACAAATAGGCTCATCCGAAAAAAGAGGGAAGATCAAATATTGGTCTGTGGAGATAATACATGAGTATCGAGGCTAAACCCTCTACAGGGCTTGCTACAGGACTTTCATTTCCTTCATACGGATCCAATTATGTGCCTGATGTTTTTATGTCTTCTTGTTCTTGGCAGGTAATCATTCACCACTTCCACCGCATGATCCAGGGATAGCTGCTACTGCTAAGGTTACCTCGATCCCTGCAAGCACAGCTTCGGGCTCATCCGTGACATCAATACCGACAAGGACCATTGCAGATGTAGTCACGCCAACTAAGGTGTCAGTCGGAAACACAGGCAGAGATAATAATGGTAAGGAATTCTATCGATAGACCTGTCCTCGTATCAAATCAGAAACAATTCCAAATTACACGTGTTTCCCAGTAGATAACTTGTCACAACGTCACTAGAATACAAAGATGTATCTGTATTTTGATACTTTTGATGCATCGTGCCAAAACCTCATATAAGTTTTACTTTTTTTTTCATTTCATTGATAAAACAAGACTATTGGTCTTTATATTTAAATTTTGCATCAGTATTGCACAACGTATTACGACCATTTTGCATTTACACGTATACACAATGAACTAAAACAAATCGGTTCTATGCCAAGTTGATTCTATACCCTGCTACCGCACGACCGCCATGGTTTAACCAAACTTACCAAAGATAATTACTGTGAGATAAGAAGTACCTCAAAATGCAACTTTCTCAGTGTCAAGTTTAATCAAAAGATTCATGCTTGTCCGCTACTGCGAAAGATGCATTATAAGGTGTTTCTTATCACATAGTAATTATCTGTGGAAGGTTTGGTTAAACCATTGCGGTCATACGGTAGCAGGGTATAAAATCAACTTGGCTGAGAACCGATATCATTGTAAATGATTGTTGTATTGGGGTTTGTTTAAATTTTACTGATTTTCTTTATTCGGAAGGTGTCCACTCTTTTACTTAACCTTGGAAGAGTTAAGTGTCAGAAGTTTGAAGTTAGATGTCATGACAGTTTACCAACAAATATTGGAAAAAATATGACAAATCTCTTTAGAAAAAAAAAAACAAAATTCCGTGTTCATTTGAGTATGAGGTTATTCTGTATCGATGAATAATTGTTAAGAAAAAAAGCAACATTTTGTTTTAATATCTCCTCTTACATCCAAAATTGCAGATGGATCAAAAAATAAATCCAATTTTGCAATTGAACTACTGATGAAGCCAATTTTAATGTATAGACTCTAGAGGGCATTTTTTGGTCGCCAGTAACATACAATTATCAATAATGAAAAAAAAGCCAAATTTTTAATATAGAAAAGGGGTTGAATTTGACAATGAAACTTCGCATGCTCCCATTATTACCACTAACCCTTCTACTGATGCAAAAATCTAGAAATGTTTGGATAAAACTTTTGGAGAAATATTGAATCCGTCCCATATCCCTATTTAACATCATAGAGTTAACCTGTTTTGACATTTTACTTGCACTTTAAGAAATACAACTATTCAAATAAATATATTCCTCCCCTCGTATATTTGTTTTACCCACTGATTTCCTCTCCTTCCGTTCCTATCTAATAGCGTGCTCATCCAATCTTAAATTGACTTAAAAATCCGGCAATCAATGCCAAATACGTTTAAATTTTAAGTTTCATCCCAGTAGTTAAGACACATAAATAATTAGAAATGAAATATAATATCCTCAACGATCTGATGGAGTACAGGTTGTACAAGACACTCGATCAAAAACAGGTAATCCATATCCCTACAGATACTAGATAGTAACAAGCATGACAATTCCTGAAAAAAGTTGCATATATTCTGAAATAAATTCATGGAAACGGTCTAAGTGCAAAATGGGTTCACAAGTACTTGGCGACTCGTACGGTGAAAAAATACTCAACTTTTGAATATCATACCGAAGTCAATAACCTCCCGTTTTCTCGTAGGGTTAGAGGACTATATCACTTAATGTAACTTATATTCATTTGCTTTAAAATTAGTTGGGCATTTTGAAACAGACTGGATACGCATGCCCACTTGTTCCCCTGAATCTCTCGACAAATTCAAAATCTAGCAAACAGGTTATGCGTCTCCTGTAAAGTTGGCCAACATTTTGAAACATGATGTATATTCTTATAAAATGAACATTTTGAAAATTGTTACTCGACACTCATTTAGTGACCCCGTTTAAAGTATATAAATGTAATATTGTGTAATTGACTAAGTTTATTAGATACAGTCAGAAATGATCAAATTATGTAGCATTCACATTAGCGCCGAAGATATTTCAGCTAATTAAAGGATTTCTTAAATTATTTTATATCTCGTTTTACTGATTTACATCAACTCCACTCAATATTAATTAAGTGCAAATTTCTGCTTAATACTTATTATAGGTTACATTAATCCTTAGTTTTACTTTAAATTTTGAATCGTTTTGATATTAATTTTGATTTCAAATGACATACACCAGTTACAATGTATATAAGAAAATGTGCAAATATGATGCAATTTCCTGAATAATAGTTAAAGTAGTGTTACCATTAGAATGTCAAAACTCAAGATTTTATCAATACGCTTAAACATTATCTTCTCGACAAAGACCTGAATAAGTAGAAAAATCAAGTATATAAGTGTTTTATCGGGTTTAACATTATTATCATTTTAAAAGTGTACTGATATTCGTTTCAGGTTCTAGTGTATTTCTTGCTGTGATATTGTTCCTGTTAGCCTTCGTGCTATTGAGTGTCAGTGTTGCTGTTCATATGTATTTCTGGAAGAAAAGATGGTCAAGGTATGTATGGTACCAGATACCAAATTAGAGAGTTTAGATGGACATATTGGAATTTATTCCACAGTGTAGCAGAGATGACACTAAGCTCAAAACATGGCCCCAATGGCGTAACGTGTAACGTAATATGTGAACAAAAACGAGGTCGCATTTTGAAGAATGCTGCACAGCTTGTACCCGATTAAGCGTAATACACATCAAGGTCAATGTCAGGATTTATCGATATTTGAGTAGCATTATTCATTATGCGACCTCGTTTTTGTCCACATATTACGTTACACGTTACGTTAATTTGAGTCACTGATCATGTGATCAGCCAATAAACGTTAACCAGCGACTATTGAGAAATAGTAATCAAATGAGCTATGGGGATAAAGTACCAACTACCATGCATATGAATAGATTGACTTTACTGATCTTCAACAAACCCATGCTTCCAAGAATTATACTAGATAATACAGGATAATGATAGAAATGGAATGTTTACCGCGATCATCCCCATGCGACGATTCTATCTGATTCTATCTATAGGTCCATGTAAAAGCTTGTAAGCCTCAAAACCATGTAATTCAGTGAAACTAATGGCGTCGGTGTCCTTATGATTTGCACACATATATGACGACGGTTTTGAGGTTTCTTTCCATGGCTTAAATTAAAACCGTAAAACCTTTTTTATCAAGATGATGATTGTTATAAATATTAAAATTGAATAGTCTGAATCCTGAAAGCTACCTGTCAAAACAGAACCATATCAGAGTGTAATATTGGTTTAAAATTGAGGCATTTACGATTAATTAATTCGGTTCCAAGCTTGAATCCAGGAAGTACTCAACTGGATGTCAAGTGCATGCATTTTAATTCATTTTTTTGTGTCATTTGTACCGATCTACCTTTGAATCATTTAATTGAAACTGGCAACAAGGCATGACTACTATGTGGCACAATTACCATTACTTTGTTATGTGGAAACTTTTTTCCGTTTTAGTAAATGTCAAACAGTCCCTACTGAATTCGACCGGGTATTTTTCTAGCCGGGGTCTGTGTTCTAACTCAAAATGATATAAAAAGGAAAGTTTCAGACACACATAATGTCGCTAGAAAAAGAGTAACCTTTGGAATTTTGAATAGTTTAAATTCAAAATCGTATAAATATGTGATCTTATTCAGTGCTTGAAGTAATGCTAAATGATAATTCAAAACCAGAAAAATATAGAACTAAATATGAGAGTAGGCTTCATAACATAATTTAATTGAAATATGTTTTTTTTTTCATTCCAGGACTGACAGTCATCGGCAAAAATCGACGGGAATTCAGCTACAAAACTCTGCTTATGATTGTCTGACGCTACAACAAGGAGCCCTCAACAATCTCAGAGGTTCACCGGAAGGTCACAGTTTGAGGTCAAGTACCAAGTCTCTGAAGGATTTGCGCACGTGCAAAAGTCATGTTATAGATATGGATGGTAGCATGAGTACAGGCGCCGCCACGATGGATAGAAAAAGAAGCGCATTTCGATCTGGAAGACTGCATCGAACAAGATCTAAAACTCTTCCTAGCAAGAACTCGACATTGACCGAGTCTAGCAGTTTTAAGTATTATGAAATCGTTGAAGTTGACGACACTACTGGCAAGAACGTGTTTCGCCGAGCGCCCAAATTGTCAGTTATTGGTAAAAGAGGCGCCATTTCTAGAAGCAACTCAGTTCCGTGCCAATCACAGAGTAGTAATGGATATGAAAAAGTGGAATGGATTGGCCCTGGTGGTTTGTATCACATTACGGATCTGATGCAGTCTCCGTTGCAGAGTGCAAAGTCTGCATTGCGACGTACAGTGTTTTCGTTTGATGCTATTAGTCTCAGCTCATTTGAATCTTCCAAATCAAACCTTGGACAATGGTCGAACTATACAACTCCATTTGGGACTGTACAACGCCGCGGTGGAGTGCGGGACTCAGCGTCATCTACTTGCCCTTCCGTTGGACCCTGTACGCATAGATATTCTACACCTTCACCCAGACAATCGGGCAAGTTTAAGAATGATGATGTATTCATTGTTGATGATAACACTACTCCTAAACAAGGAAATGTATATGATACACCACAAGCGCGCCGCAAAGCGTACCGGAAACAGAGCACGGATCAGCGCCAGTGCCAGGTGAAATCACCGAATTATTACACTCTCGAGCCCACTTCTTTTATACCTGATATTGTTGCGAGTAACAAGTTGGCGAGTTCATCGTCATCAGAATCATCAAGAGACAGTGAAAGAATTGAGTGTTTGGACTCGGCAGGGAGTTGTACCACGCTTAATGACGTGCTTACTGATCACGAGGGCGAACGAAAGTCATTTGTTGAGCAATAAACCTATTTTTTTCGAAAACAAATTTTACAAGTTGAATAAGAATCATGTTTCCTTCCCAACTTGCCACTCATATGTATTCTTCATCAGGTATTGCTGACAGGTTTGCTAAAGGAAATATTAATATTCAAAGATCCAAGAATCACCACCACCAAAGCATCTTATAAAAAGACACTTTGTCAGCTGAAAAGATATCAGGACCTTCCCATCATGCTTTACTTTCAATGGGGTTTTGTACGAGTTATAATTAACCCTTGTCCTCACAAGCTATCTTTTGTAACACGAAGTCCCAACTCCCGCCCCTAATATTTTTGAACGGAACCCTCTATGAACGTGGTTTTGCTATTATTCATGTTAATAGATAGGTATAATCCTCTGCTATCCAAAGATACCAAGATCATCAAAATCGGTAAAGGCGTTGCGTAATTATGACATCATAAAGTATTTTCGGATCTGAAACACATGCAAAATTGCATTATGGCAAAAATGGCCACCAAAATCAAAATGTTTCTATAAAAGTTCTAAATATCAGATTTTCATCGTTTTTTGCTTGTAAAGAAGGGAGATGATGATTCTAACATGTCTTGTAATTTTAAGCCTTAGAGCATGCATACATTTTTTTTTTTTAAATTCCTGGTATTTTCAAATTTGACGGTCTACCCTATTAAACCCCATCTTAGGTGGTACTCCCCTACTTTTTTATCAAAATGATCACAAGGGATGTAAAAGATATTTCCCAAATGCCTGGGGTCGGTTGCTTTTGCGTTTTTATGTAGCGGTTAAAGGGTAAATAGTGATGAAACATAGCCCAATTAGCAAACCTTACCCCAATTGTACATTCTAAACCCTCTCCTTACAACCCATACCAAAAATTCATTGGAAGCAATGTGCAGCTGGCAATGCATAATGAAAAGGTCCTGATGTCTTTTTTGCTGAGACCTGTACGGTATAGGAATTAACCCTTTTCGCAATTGGTTCCTTTCTGCCTTTGATGGCGCACGTGCATGTAGTTTTAAAACGGGCCAACAAATGCACAGCGCACGTGTGAGAAAATTGTAAGCTTAACCAATCAAAATTAATGCAAAAACCTTAGCGAAAAATGTAGTAACCTGCCATTAGAAGTTATCTTTCCGATTTTGTTCAGCGCAATTAATCTTATCAAAACTAGTTTTGGTTACGATGGATGATGAAAATTAAGGAGCAAAGCAAAGACAAATTTTTCGTGAGAGGCCATTTTGTATGCATGAAAATACTTTAGACAACGATTTTGATTGGATCAAAGTTCAGATATGATATCCCCTCGCGCATGCGCTATTGTCGGCCTGTTAGCAGTTTTAATATTGATGAAATCTCTCACTTTATTTTTACTTACGATAAAGCGGGAAACTTCATCTGTAATAAAAATAAAATTATCATCTAATTACGAAAACGGTCTATAGGTTCGGAGACGAGTATATCATATTTGGACAAATTTGATAACGAAATTCTTGCATTTTCATTAATATATTATATCAGTACTACAACAATCTCTGATTGTCATATAAATAATATATTTGTTTGTATATATATTTTTGTATTCAGTTTAATGTATTTGTATTTTTATGGTCATACTCATTGAAAAGAATGAGACGAATATCGATGGTGTATAAATCTTATTTTTTTAGTCCAGTTTTTGATTGACTTGTTTGTTTCAGAAAATAATGAAAGCATTTTGGTAATTGACATTTTTCTGCGTTCACAAGAATGGAGCACATGCAGTTCAAAACTCCTGAAATATCCCGCTTCACAATGCGCAGAAAGACTGAAAACAAACTCGTTTTCATTGCACTATCGATGATGGCGCTATAACGAATATGCAATTGACCAATAAAGCTTATCAGAACTTAATGACACTACAGGTTCAAATAATCTTTTTGGGCACTGTTGAAAAATAGTTATAATAAAAGAACAGCATGTATGCCATCAAAAGGCAAAGCTAATGTCAATACAGAAAAGCTATATATGAAATTTCTTTATGACGATTGAAGCATTTTTTCTGCAAGGTAACTGTACATGATAAAAAATATTTTGAATATGGTTACACTTTAATTGATTTATAAGAATAATTATGGGTAATAATGTCTATGATTTTAGCAGTGTTACATACATGAGATTTTATCATCGTGTCGCTAATATTCGGACAGTCGTATATAATGACAATTTTGTTGAGAATAAGTTACATGATTGGTCAATATGCCGATAATTTCAGTTTCTTTCTTTTAGTCATTGTTTTACATTTTAAGACTAAACTCAGTAGAAATAATGTTTAAAGACTAAAAATTGATCTTTTAGATTAGACTTAAAAGATTTAAATTCCATGAAATGAGAGTGTAACTGGTTTTATTGTTACCGCTGTTGCAATATAAATTAAACAACACACTGATTGGTCGTTACAACTTTTAACCCCGGGGGGGGGGGGGGGGGGTTACTTACATTGACAAGGTATACGTATATGTGCCTGCCGTGTGGGTGATTTTTCCAGGATTTTGGTATATCAATGGGGTGTTTTTCATCTCAGATAAAAGCACCCAATTTTCATAAATTGGATGCCTTTGGGTAAATTTGCAAAAAACAACAACCCAATTTGATTAAAATTGGGTGCTTTTCCATTAAAATTATTATACTGATGGGTGGGTTTTTGAGCCAAAAATAGGTATAGAGAAAGTCAGTTTTTCGGAGTCCGGCAGGCACATACCCGTACACATTTTTTTGAAGAACCCCCCGGGCTTTTAACCCAAACGTTTCAGTTGATTGGTATACAAATACTGATTGCCTGGGAGTGCAATAGTACAAAAAATATCATGAGGTCAAATTTGGACTTTTCTATTTCACGAGGCGAAGCCGAGTGAAATGGATCAGTCCAAATTTGACCGAATGATATATTTTGTACTATTGCACGTGCATAGGCATTCAATATTTGTTTTATATCATGATATCACACATGTTTCATGCCGTGCAATAGTATACAAATATTGAATGCCTGAGAGTGCTATTTCGCCTCGTGAAATGGATCAGTCCAAATTTGACCTCATGATATATTTTGTACTATTGCACGAGCATAGGTATTCAATATTTGTTTTATATCATGATATCATACAGGTGTGTTTCATGCCGTGCAATGGAAAATAATTTTTGCATGGCTCAAATCACTGCAATCATAATATAATACAAATTATATCATGATTGCAGTGATTTGAGCCGTGCAATATTTTTTTCCATTGCACAGCATGAAACAAACCTGTGTGATATCATGATATAAAACAAATATTGAATGCCTATGCTCGTGCAATAGTACAAATATATCATTCGGTCAAATTTGGACTGATCTATTTCACTGGGCTACGCCTCGTGAAATAGAAAAGTCCAAATTTGACCTCATGCTATATTTTGTACTATTGCACTCTCAGGCTCAAATCACTGTAATCATGATATAATAGCATACATGATAACGGGTTGTTACCAAAAGTAAGAATACTGCAAATGTATACTTTGTATATGTAATTTGGTAGGTTATTACAGAATTTTCAAAACGTCTAGTAATTTTATGTTATAGTCTTGTAACACTATTTGAATGAAAAGTATTATAGTCTTTGTAACACTATTTGAATGAAAAGTATTAATCCCTGAAGATGTTCCTCTGATATGTATGACGTAAGTTTGTTCGATTGAACCATCAATAAAATATTCAAACTCAATACAGACTGTTATTTTGTGTGTGTATAACCCGGAAGTGATGAATGCTCAAAGATACGTTTCTGGAAAAACTGTTGGGAGGTGACAAATCAGTTCGGCGGAACTCACAATTCGGATACGTATCGGAATTTAGATACTCCGTATCCAAATTCTGATACCCGTATCCGAATTTGGATTAAAAGCAGCTGAAACGGAATATCAGCTGAAGTTAATAAACAGCTTCGCAGCGCACCATACTGTTTTGGCCAAATTATTTTTTTTATTATTTTCCTGTGATAAGGAGCTATCAGGACATGTTTCGAAGCTGTCCCGCTGGAATTGCACAGATGGAAATGACATTTCCACAGATAAATCATAAAATGCAAGAAATATGTTCTACATGTACTTGCCAGCTTGCGCTATCGATTTGTTTCCTGCGCCACGACAGGCGTATCAGAATTCAGATACCCTCCATATCCTTATTCTGATACGGGTATCACAATTTGGATACAAAATGAACGTGGGTATCCAAATTCGGATATGTATCCGAATTATGAGTTCCGCCGAACTGAAATAGAAATGTTTTGATGTTTCAGTATAAGCGCAATGGCAACAATAATGTACCACTTATAAGATGTCATTAATTGCTGGTAGGTGCTATAAATTACAAGCATAATGGTGCTTATACATACACCAAAATTACAATTTGCAGCTTATACTATTATTGATGACGACAAACAAAAATTGCAGACTATACATTTTACATTTTATATTACTGATAAACGTAGCATTTATTAAAATTAATAAAATATTAATTAAAAATTAATCAAAACTTAATTAATTAAAATTCTAGATATTACATACATACAACAAGGATTTAGTGCGCCATTCCCAAAAGGCTCAGGGCGCTTACAAAGTTACAATAAAAAGTACAAAAACAATTAAGAATGAAATATTAACATAAACATAAGAAAAACAATTAATTTGGAAACATTAGCGACCCGGCTGCTTTCTCAACTTTGCTTCTTTTGCAAAAGCGCCATGTTTCCTCTCTTTGTCGTCGTCGTCGTTGGCTTCATCATCTTCCGGAGACCAAGACCCACAACGAGGGAATCCTTTAGGTGTCGGAGGGAAGTCTGACATTTCTCCCACTTGAAAGACTATTTCCATGCCATTCTGTGCATCAAATAAAACAAAGAAAATTACAAAACTGTCTGCACAATGTAATAGTTTAAAGTGCATCAGATCAGTTTTTGATATGGTTAGAGGTCAAGGAAAACTTTGTACAGGCACCAATGCAATGGTAAATATGGACGTTGTTTTTGCCTGCTACCATGGCAACAATTGACCTGACACACTTCAAATTATCACTTTGTGAACACAATCGGATACTTTTGAAATTTTGGACTCCCATAGGGCTAGTTCCTAGACCCCTGATATGACCTTTTACATTTTTGGCTATAACTCCAGAACCATATTTCAGACATAGTTAAAAGTATACATTTACTGATTCCTTGTGATGAGAGGAACACTTCGGTGTGGTTTTGAACGAGATTTGACTAGTAACATGTTTTTGATGTCATTTTGGCGGCCATCTTGGTTTTCTCAAAATGCTCAATGGTGCGGATTTTGCATCATTCAGTTCTGGAATCTATGGGTCTCGAAGATTAAGAATCAGTCAAGAACAATTGTGCAGACTCCATTTTGCACTTTTTCTGTTTTCACACAGACTAACAGGCGAGTTTTTTATTGGAATGTTATCACGATTTATGGAGTATGATTTATTCCTGATGAATATTTTCAGGTCATTTTGTCTCTCTTATAGGCATGATAGGTGTTGGAGCACAATTAGGCCACAACTTTGTGCGGCCTGCCGCAACCTGGCCACATCCTTAATTTTCCAAGGTGGCAACCGTATTTGTCACCTCAAGATTATTGTAAATTATTCATTACATGTTTTGAAATTAATAAGAGGTGAATAATCAAGCCTACGGTCGCCATCTTTGAAAATCAAGGCTGTGGGCAGGTTGCGGCCGGCCGGACAAAGTTGTGGCCTGATTGTGCTCAAGCCCCCTATACTAAAGTATCATTTGATGCAGACTTACGATAATGTGGTAGATCTCATGGCAATGGAAGAACCACTGTCCTGGGTTATCAGCAAGGAATCTCACAATGGTGTAGCCGAAATGCACTGTGGGAAAGGTATCTAATAATATACCTCTGCCAATTTTCCTGGGAATAAGACCTGATAAGAGGACATAGAGAAAGATATTTGCATAATAAATGAACAAATTCTGTTCGTTATCCATACGGTCTATCCGTTATGTATACGTTTAATTCGTTATTCACACGGTGGTGGTCCGTTCAATCAATCAATCAATCAATCAGCACATGTTCAATATGTGAAACGTTTGTACGTTACTCGTACGTTTTGCTATATACGGTGATGTCTGACAGTGCCTTTAAGTATTAACCCTTGTCTACCGTCGTTTTCCCCGCTGAATATAAACGCAAAAGCAACCGACCCCAAGCATTTTTGTAATCTCTTTTACATCCTTTGCGGTCATTTTGATGAAAAAATTAGGGGGTACCACCTAAGGTGAGGTTAGGGTAGGCCGTCAAAGTTGGGTATAGGGGGGGGGGGGAAGCCCCGGACAATTTAAAGTCACCATTTTGAAAAATATATACATACTATGAAGCTGAAACTTGCAGGGCATGTTAGAATGACCATTTCCCTTCTTTATTAGCAAAAAACCCATGAAAATCGGTCATTTAGAACTTTATAGCAACATTTTGATTTTGGTGGCCATTTTTGCCAAAATCCTGATTTTCCGATCCAAACGAGCTTAATGACGTCATAATTACGTAACGCCTTGGTCGATTTTTGTGATCTTGGTATTATTGGATAGGGGAGGACTATCATTGATAGCAAAACCAAGTTCATAGGGGTTCCGTTCCAAAAAAATTAGGGGGGGGGGGGTTGCAAGCCCCTTATAGTAGATGTGTTACAAACAATAGCATGGGTAGACGAGGGTTAAATTCTATTGAGCTTACCCATCTCGTCCATTTCTTTGAATTTTTCCACTGTTGTTCCTGGAGGCAGTTGACCTTGACCAACAAGTTGAACGAAATGACCATGAAGATGCATGGGATGAAAGCCAACCTCCGACACTATAATCAGCTCAACTGTCTGTATTCGGGAAATTAGAGAAATCATATTTAGGGGCGCACCATTTGATTTTCAGTGGGGGTGGAAGTTGGGGTCGAGTCATTTTTTTCGAAGGCGGCAATTTTTTTATTGCATTTTTATTGTTTTTCTTTACCTTGAAGTAGATGGGTAATTTTTTTTTTCTTACTCATCTTTGAGTCAAGATTTTTTTTTCATCGCCTTCGGGACGAAGGTTTTTTTTCACAAAAACTAAGAATCAAATGGAGCGCCCCTTAGTTGGAGAAATAATGAGTATGGGAATAATTTGGAGTTAAAGTAGGAACGTAAAGGTTAGTATCAAAAGCATTACTATAAAGTTAGATGCCACTTTAATAGTTTATGGCATTTATAACACTAACTTTATCATGTTTGTATGTTTATCTTTAATAATGAAGAAATTGTTAATTTTATCATGTTTATATTGATTCATTTAAGGCTTTGCATCCAAAAACTTTCGCTCGTACGAGAGACGTTCGCTAACACGTTTAATTAATAAACCGAGAGCACTTACTACAATACGACGAAGGTAACAACTGAAGTGTTGTTACACTGTTGTTAGTATAGTATAAAATAGTAGAGTAGAGTAGAGTAGAGTAGAGTAGAGTAGAGTAGAGTAGAGTAGAGTAGAGTAGAGCAGAGCAGAGTAGAGCAGAACAGAGCACAGCCGAGCAGAGCAGAGCAGAGTAGAGTAGAGAAGAGTAGAGCAGAGCAGAGCAGAGCAGAGCAGAGCAGAGCAGAGTAGAGTAGAGTAGAGTAGAGTAAAGTAGAATAGAGTAGAGTAGAGTAGAGTAGAATGCAGTGTAGTGTTGTATAGTAAAGTAAAGTAAAGTAAAGAAGAGTAAAGTCAATGAAAGTAGAGTAAAATAGAGTATAGTATGGTGTAGTATAATACCGTACGGTATAACATATATAGTATAAGTTTAAATTTTAGTGTTACTTCTACAATCTACATGCTATCATTTTACCAGAATATTGTTAATAATGGGATCTTTCCCAGGGATTCTTTCCTTTCCAATTTCGTTTATGCAATAATTCTGCCCAACAAAGTTATTAGTAACGTGTATTGCTCATATCGTATAAAGCAATATACTTCCTTCCGCTTGAAAAGAGAAATCTTGCAGAAATGAGCATACGATCATTTCTCTTTCATATGCTTAAAAATGAGCATACGATCATTTCTCTTTCATATGCTGCAAGAAATCTTGCAGAAATGAGCATATGATCATTTCTCTTTCATATGCTTAAAGCCGTATGTACTATAAAAATGTATATATTTTTTCATAGGAATTAAGTGAAGTAAAATGTTACTTTTAATGAAAGTATCTGTTCAGTATGCTTTATTAATGCACATATTGCGTTTTTACTTTGCAAAGCAGACTTGGTCGATCAACCTACCTCATTCAGCCAAAACTTGGCAATTTGAATACAGAATTGGTCGATCAACCTACCTCATTCAGCCCAAACTTGGCAATTTGAATACAGAATTGGTCGATCAACCTACACTCTTAGAAAGGAAGGATCAAATATGAGACAAAAAGGATAAATTTTGATCCTTTTTAGGTATCAAATAT
>JXSR01S046662.1:0-10313 GCA_000969725.1 Ophiothrix spiculata
TATACTTTTCTAAAGCTTTTCTATCTGTATTGTACAAACTATATGTTACACTGAGCTTGAAAAGAATCACTGAGCAAGCTGGTAATGGATAAACATTACAAACTTTGCCCAAGAATATATAGTGATAATTGTGACTAGATTTCCATGTCATATAAATAACATCATTGCTGCAGCATTTTCAGTAATGGGAATCTTCAAGTGAAAGCACAAATTGGATTTTTCCTGAAGGCATCTTTTTCTTATAAAGATGCAGAATGTAAAAAAAAAATGGACAGAGGTGACCAAGCAGTGCACTTCAAAAGACACCTTCAATGGGATTGATGGAGTTACTTTGATGTCATCTTTTATAAATCCAAATCAATATTTATATTCTTAACCAAAAATTTGGAGAGTGACCTTCCAGTCAAAAAGTTATTACTCTAAAATTTACCCTTAAGCTATATCATCAGACAAGAGATTTTTCTACTTTGCCATTTGCTGAATGATGCACTTTAGAGTAAAAAATTGTGTTATGTTTTATTCTAAAACTTGTAGTTTTTTGTTATGTGTGCAGTAAATTGAAGAGCTTATTTCTTCAAGGGCTGAATCACATGGGTTCATTTTCTTCCTATAATAAATGACAAAAACAATTTGGTTGAAAGGAAAACATCTCCTGTGTATGTGCTTATTCACATTTTCATTTGCATAAAACTGATAATGGCAAAGACTCGTTTTGCTTGGGGGTTCTTCAAAAAGTATCGCATATTGATGTGCCTGTCAGATATTTAGTATTTTTAATTCTCTATGGTTTTTGGTTCAAAATATACCCATCAAAATACCAATTCTTCTAGCTAGAAAAACATAAAATTGAGTGCTTTTTAAGGAATAATCCCAATTTACAACAAATTTAGGCAAATTGGACACTTTTTATTGTTGATGAAAACCCAAAGATTGCTCACATGTATACTAAGTCAGTGTGGAAATCATCAGACTTTTTTACTTAAAAACTTTCCAATTGATGACAATGATGACTGTCTCTATTGTACAAAATGCATATTTAAACGCCTACTCATCTTTTGAATTAAAAAGGATCAATCTTTTACAACAATCTTATGTGAGTTTTTCATCATCATTTTCCTAATTCTTACTTCTTCAGGAGCCAGAAAGGTTGTTCACATATCCTGTGGGTCCAACGTCGTCTGGGCGTGTGACCATGAAGGCGGGATGCACTTCAGGATAGGGGTCACCATGCCCCAGACAGAATCGCTACCCCCAGCATGGGTCCCCGTAGATGGCAAGCCAGCAGGGTACGGACACACGTTTACGCAAATCTCTGTCGGAGGGCCGGAGGATAGCTGTGTATGGGCTGTTGATAACAAGAGAAACGTGTACGTAAGGAAAGGAATTCGTACCAATATGCCCATTGGAATGGAATGGGAGCAAGTTGAAGGTAAGAGATGGAGATGAGACTACAAAACAAAGAGTTTGGAAGGTATCAGCACTTTTTTCATTTTCATGTTTTCATTCAGAAATTTTCCAGGACTAATTACTTATCTTGACATCCAAGAGGATCTAGACATTTTGTTTATAAGAGGTTTTTGGTAATTTTAAAACCAAAGTCATAAAGTATACCAATTTTGGCAATTGAATAGAAGAAAGTTGTCTATATTTTGTTTATTTTTTCAGAAGAAGCCATTTTATGCTCCAATTTCAGTATGTTTTTCCCTGTGCTTTTAAGTTCCTATTTATGTTGTAAAATTTCCATTTTATTGATTTTAGAATTGAGTTCAGGTTTGAATTCTATTGTTCATTAGGCACTAGCCAATTTGAAAGAAAAATAAATTTTCATAAAATGTTGGTGAGGAGCTTCTTGCATTAACATGACAAGTTATCACGAGGACCCATATTTTCCCTGTAGCAAATTGGCTCTGTCCCTCTGTACAGATACCGACAAACAGCATAAATAATAACATTTGTCAGCAAAGCAACAGGTGCGTTTCCATCTGTCGCATCGTTTGGTTACACAGGCTCCCAGATGAGAATCCAAGAATCCTCCCATAACAGGTGGTATAACCAATCAGGCCAAGAAGGAGTTATTTAGTCATTAGGTTTGTTGTGAAGATGATTACTGGATGTTTCTGTCCTCAGAGAACTAGTGTCAAATGGTTTTGTTATTTGTAGCTTGAAGGGGTGGGGATTTCATATTGGGGGGGGGGTTCTCACATTGGAATTGGGAGACATTTCAAAATCTGAACCATGGGGCTTGGGGAACAATTATTTTGCTCCAAAATAGGGTCTTTGGAACTGATTTTTATTTATTTTTTTCAAATTAAGATCTTGTGAACTGATTTTGTCCTTAAAATTGTGTCCATGTGTGTACTTAAATTATGTTTAGTTTCCTGTTGCAGCTTTTACAATAGAGTGCAGTCACTTTTCATTATTCATTCATTATTTTTCTAGGATCAAAACGTGTGAGATAATTCAATTGACATAATATCCATACAGTACAGTAAATCACATACCAGTATGTTTTGTGTTTGTCTAAACACAGAAACATTACCCGTATGTTTTGTGTTTGTCTATGTATATTAAAACACAGACACATTACGCACTTCATTTTTTTCCATTTTCAACTTTCAATTTAGGGCAATAACAATGTCCAAAATTATTTACCATGAGCAAAACCAGCATCACCTATTTTGAGTGTGCATTGCCAATAGTTTCATTATTACTCGTGTGCCATGCACCTATCCCATGGAAACTGTTTTATATCAACATTTTGGAGATGCATGTTATTTTGAGCCATAAATACTTTGCCTTTTTAAAAAATAATGAAACCATCTCAAATAATAAATTACTTTGGAATTTTGGATATTTAGGGCAGGTGGAAACAGGAAACTACAGATTAAGTGCGGGGGGCCTAAAAGTGGACAAAAATAGCTTAAAATGCACTTTTTAGCTCGTTTTGAATCACTCTCATTAAAATAGGGTCTGAATTAAGCTTGACATTACATGGGTTTCAGGGAGCGATGGAGGTAGCTTGAACTGGGTGGGGTTTTGACCGCGGCACATACTCATACCTTCAATATATGTGAGTAGCTCCCCCAGGGTTCATGCCTCCCTGATGAGAACCCAAGAATTCTGCTATGACAGGTGGGAGAAGCTAACATGGCTAAGAAGGAGTTATTTAATCATTAGACTTGTTGTGCAGATACTTACTGGATGTTTACAAAGCACAGATCTAGTGTCAGACGGCTTTCTTATTTGTTGCTTGAAGGGATGGGGATTTTGCAAATCTGTTGCAAATCACTGCAAAGTTGTCATTTAAGTTCAGTGACCTAATTCTTACATTTGGTACAGCAGCATTGTTTCTGAATTCCTGTCTAACATTGTATGTTTAAAGTGTCTCACCATTTTCAAAAATTTACCCACTCATTTTGGAATTAAATTTACTAGAATAGAATCACAAAAATGCCTGTGGAAAGTTTGCATCAAATTGTTTCCTAGATACGTATATGAGTCATCATTATAGACTTTTTTTTAAGAATTAAGGATGCATGTGACCTTTTCTTTTCTACCCTCAGAAAAAATAATGGGGTTGTTAACCTTTCTCTACCCTCGGAAAAAATAATGGGGGTTGTTAACCTTTATTTTGGACACACCGTTACATGAGAGACTATTTTCAATCAAAATATGAGACATTGTGTGTTAAGAACAGAAGTCCTTTTTAAAGGCTATATGGGATGTTCAAAACAGTGTATTCATAAAAACAGCCATAGTAGTGCATACTACCGTAGATCAAAATGCGCCTCCCAAGATTATTTCATGATAACTTGGGCTAATAATAATCTAATTGTCTTCTTATTTTGATAAACTGCTCTATAACAAAGTTTCTTTGTATCATTTTATCTTGTAGGCACATTTGCTCTTCAGATTTGCATCAGTTCCAACAATGTGTGGGCTCTGTGTCCTAACGGTGACATTGCATGTAGATTTGGAGTCACACAGAAGAATCCTGTCGGGGATTATTGGAAGAAAGTACCCGGCAATTTTGCATATCTTACTGGTAAGTCAAGATGAGAGTAATTTGGGCAAAGTATTTATTCTCCATTGCATAGTTGAACTGAATACACCGAGGAACAGCAATGAGAAAATAGGTTGAGAATTAGTAAATAAATTATTGGCTGAGTACCTTTTTCACAAAATAATCAATACTAAACTAGTAATTGCATTATGTAAAAATAGAACAGGGGCCAATTCCACTAACATTAAGCGATGGTCGCTAAATAGCAAGGATTTTTAACAATTTAGCAATCATTTTTAGAGTTGGAGATCATAACGAGGGCTAGCAATCATCGCTTAATGTTAGTGAAACCGGCCCCTGACCTATTTTTGAAATCATTAAATTTCCTTCAAATCCAATTTTGCATGTGCGACTATGCAACAAGAATTGATTGTGTGCATGTTGATTGGCAGTTTGACACCGTGTCCATGCGAAGACATCGAGTTTCCATATTGCGCTTGTTTTTGTATGTGCATTGGTTGCATTCTGATATTCATGACTTGTAGAAAATTCAATGATTTCAATAATAGGCAATAATTAATAATTAAACAATAATATTAGTTATAATTTAAAGAAGTCACTTGTTATATGTATGGACTTGCTGTACGAGAAAGTGTCTCTCATACAGGGTTGAACACATCATTCTGGCATCAAACTTGTACCAAAGATGTTGCAAAGACTTGTAGTCTCAATTTTCATTATTTTCCAAACTTGACCCACTCTTTTTTGTTTAATACTTTATGTTCCTCACTTATGAGTGAGTGTCTTAAGATCAATATCATAACTAGACAATGAATTGAATTCCTCTCATATTTTTCCTCCATGGAGCAGCAAGCAAATCAGATGATTTATGGGCTATTGATCATGAAGGTATCTTGTATCAAAGATTTACCAAGATGTTCCAGCGGCACCAGCATAGTTTACCTATGTCACCAGAACTTGAATGGGTCTTACTATGAGCGAGGTAACGGTCAGTTTAATGGGTCTTGCATATGCATGTTGGTTGTGTGGTATTTGCATGGTGATTTGGGGATCTAGATAGCATGACGTCTTGTTTTTGCACAGTGATGTGGGGATGTGGGTAGCATGCTTTCTTGGGTTTTTGCACTAATCTTAGGTTCTGGTCATCTCTGTCTAAATATGTTTGTGTAAGCAAGAGTTTACAAACAACATAGCATTTAGATTTCACCAGCATAGATGTGTGTTCTTCTTTTCAGCTAATTTTCTCTTTCATTTTCAATATTTTCAAGTACTAAACTTCAGCGTTTTCTTTATCTCAACTGATATTTGCTTCGTCCCTTTTCCCACAATTTGTCTTTTTATGAGTAGTCCCTTACACCCCTCTTCTAGTCATAGTGACCGCTATCTTGTGTTTTTGTAAAGCTTGAAAGGGCAAAAGACATACGTTTTACCTTCTATTTCCTGCTGGTAATTGGTACTCAACTGATTAGCTCTCTGGTACAGGCTTATCCATGGATACACTAACACCAACTTCGCACCTAATCTAGGGGCATGTGTGACATGTATTATTTGGGCAACTATTGGTTGATTGTTTTCTATAATGACTCTTTTTTTTTCTTGAATGTATTTTGTAATGATTATCCAGAAATCATTACACATGTAACTTTGTGCTGATATCTTGTCTTTGGTACACACTGTCAGTCCGAAATCTACAATTTGTAAACCCTGTTCAACCCAAAATGTAACACTAACCCTATAGTAGCCCTAACCCCCAAACCTTGGCCTTACCCTTTAGTACCCTAATCCCAAATCCTACACCTTCTATTCAGTATCTTAATGAACTAGCATTTATCAGACTGATGGTGTGACTCTCTTGTGTAACGTTATTTTTTTTACTTTGTCTTAACAACTCTAACAACAAATTTGAGGGATAAAACTGAAAATGCACATGCTGGAAACTTAAAGATGCATGACTCTCAAAGAATCAAATTACCCACGTATAGCATTTCAAATTATCCATGTGTGTTTTTTCATCTCCATAGTACATCTTCATTATCCAATTATAACCTTTCCATGCATTTTTATCTTATTTTATATAGGTCATATAGTTTTTTTGAACAGTTCATAGCCTGTAAGTGTCCAGCAAATTATATTGATCAGGTTTAGTTTGTATCTCACGTTTCTAACGTCTTTATCAAGTGTTATACAATGCACATGCACCCATCCCGTTTCAAAAATTAAAAAAACCTTTACAAAAGAATAATTTGTCATGTTATGCCTTTTGAATAAATAACTTTTTTGTCGTTCGATCCAGCGATTGAATTCAATGGATTCGCAGCACTAAGTACAAATCAATTTCCGTCAACTGCGATGCAATTTTCCTACATAGTAAATAGCGCTATGTATTCTTTTCAGCCAATTTCTATGTGTTAGAGTCTAACCAAACACATAAAACATATGTACAAAGGTCGATGAGCAAATGCATGTGCATGAGATCCAAATGTTCATTTCATCAGACCAGAATTAAAATAATGGCTGCGATTCGGACAAATAACTGGTAATTATAAAAGATATGGATACAAAAAGGCCTTTCCCTCCTGCTTCACCTTCTTTCTCACTTTCAACAAATGTTCATTTACAGGAAGTCATGTAAATAATAACATCAACATTTTTGCTACTGATAACAAATGAAAACATGGACTTAACAACACTTTGAATGGTGCATGATTGTTATCTCTGTTTGGCATTTCCCTTCATTGTATTTATTTATTCATTTCAGCTTTTCATTGTAAAAACAAACATGCAAAAAAAAAAGGGAAAAAAACTATTGGCCTTAGTTCCCACCAAATAAAATATTGTTTTAGCCTTGGTGTCATGACTTGATGGCCCTAAAACTGTGATATAGCCAATGTCAACTTGGCCTGCCCTAAAAATGAAGAAATTCAAGGCTTGCTCAGTATCATTTCATTTTCTGATTAAATATTTGAGCATCAAATTCACTGGAATAAATATTTGATGATGTTTTGAGTATTTAGATAGATTAATCCTTTGCTTATTTCTCCTCTTGGAAGAATGCCTCAACCCCACTGCCTTGGTGCTCTTATTCTTTTAAAACTCAATGATTCCCATTTCAACAAATTGCTGTGTGCAGCCATTGTAACTGAGGTAAAATCAAGCCTTTTTTGCTGGGAAAAATGTTCTTTATTACATGTAGCCAAACGCAAACGCAAATTGTGCATCGCAAAATGCAATGTAATTTGCAAACAAATTGACTGAATTCAATTCCTGATCCTGATTCGATCAAACACTTGGTAGAGGGTTGGGCTCTCTATGGTATCTTTTTCAATCAGTATTAAACCGATATTTCATGTTTTTTTTTCCATTTGTGATACAGTGAGTCAGAGTGATGATATTTGGGCAATCAGCAGTGAAGGTCAGCTACATCAGAGATTCACTAAGATGTTTCAACGCCACCAGGCCGGGCTTCCTGGAGTCATGGCCTCTCCCGACCCGGATGAGTGGGAATTACTCTAAGGAATACTCAATCACTAATCCGGGAGCATGAAGGATTGAATATTGCATAGATTCACCACTGAAGTTTCAACTTATCTTCTTTTAAGGTAGCATGCACTTCCTTAGGTATTGAAAGCTTAGCTTTAAATTTGAGAACAGGAAACAACATCAATCATGAGTGACGACCTCTTGAACCCAGTAAGAAAGAGCTATTTGTGCAGGAATTCATCAGAAAGTTTCAACAAACCTTGTTTTCTTTGAAGATCAAACTTGCTAGAAGATTGAAAGGATGTCTTTTCAGCTCACATGAATTTGAAAACAGGTAACAGTATCAGCCATGTGTAATGACCTTTTGACTCCAGTGAGGAGCTAAATTTAATGTCACAATTTCTAGGACAATGTTAAAAATTGTGTTTAAATGCAATTAGTAACCTGCATTTTGAAGACACATGATATCGATCTCACCAAGGAATTATGGTACAGACTTGTTCAGGGATTTACCAAAATATTCAACAAGCATTCTTCTTTCACACTTTCCAAATTTGAAAGGATGTGTTACTTATTAAAGTACAGTCTTGGGAAACAGGAAGTTCCATCATCCTGGTGATGACCTCTTGACCCCAATAAGATACAGCTTCATCTTAGGGATGGATGTGTAAATCTTTCTGGCTCCAAACCAGATTTGCTTTGTTGATTTTGTAACAAATGTGTTTCCATCTAACATAGCTGTTATCACAGGGGTGGGGTACCTACAACATTGTCAATCCAACATGCAACCCATGATCTCAGATCAATTGTATTATTCTTAGCACTTTTAAGTATTCTTTCAACAAAACTGGTACTGTATCAAAGGGTTCTTATCCCAGACAAAATCTTTGTTATCAAGGTTGAGGTCTAAAAAACATACTTTGCTCTCAAGAGCCCAGTTAAGCATATCAAGATATAAAAACAGAAGTGTTTTAGAATTTGAAATATTCCTCAAGTCACAAGTGATATATGAAAAAAACTTTTATATCACCTTTTCTAATCTTTATTTAGATACCATTAATGGTATATCCTAAAGCCACATATAGGAAAATTATTCAGTCAAGCTGTCGCAAGCCGGCATGCTACAGCAAACAAAACCCACATGAGCGTTACCTTCAAGGTTTATTGCTGTGAACTCATAAAACTCATGTGGGTTTACTCTACTATAGGGGAGAGAGCTTGGCCGACTACTCTTTTCATATGTGACCTTATATAAGCATAACATATTCAGTATCGTAGTGATTATGTAACTTCCCCAGTAACTGGTTCACGCACATCCCCTGACAACGGTGTATGCTATACTTTTGTATGGTGATCATTTCGATCATGGTTTAAAACTAGAAAGCGTGAACCAGTTGTTAGGGTGATAATTGGATTACACGTAACACTTCGAGACTGAATAGTGTACTCACAGTAGATAGGTCCCGTGCATCATTCTTTATGGACACGTATTAATTTGTTTTTCATATTTAAATTGTAGTTTTTCATATCCATTTACTGAAATAGTGTTAATTTGTTCTATTATTTATAACATGCTAGTTATTGAAAATACTTACATTTCTTATTATTCTCTTCCCAATGATTTAAAGATGGATCACATGGATATAAATGAAATATATTATATAGAAAAAGTACAATCAACATAACAACGAAAGCAGAACAAACAAAAACAAGTGAGAATATTTGAACATGCGTGGAATTAGATGAAAATCAAAATTTAAAACAGAGAAATGTGGTACTTAATAATATCAAATTATTTGGTGCATTGAAAGAAGACCAATTTATATCTGTATATTTTTCTTAAATATATTATTTGATTTTAACTTTAAAATGAATTTATCTATTTGAATGGATAGTTTGACAAAACATCTTATCCTTCAAATGTGTATGGTCTGTTTATATTTTTGTTACTGATTGTGATTTTTATACGAAACGTTTTTTATATCAGTACCTTGTATGTTTATGAGATTTTTTTTGCCCTGTTCGATTGTTTGTGCTTGGTAAGAAATGATTTGGGGTGTGTAAGAAAACATGAACACTGTAGATGGTTGGTGCTTAAGATACAGTTACACAGCATTTAAATGGTAATGCTTGTATATCTTGTGGAACTCTTGAGTTTCATACTGTGTGTGATTTTCAGGCAAGAAAATGCTATTTTTTTTATAAAATACATAAGTGAACATAATAGTCCATGAAGATTGATTAATATCTAAATCTAGCATAGGCTGCAATGCACTATGGTAGATATCCACATGTTGTTCACGGCAACAGAAAAATTGTACATTTAAATTCATGGGGTCCATATTAATAAGATGCATCGCCATTTTGCCTATTTTAATACTTTTTCAGAAGTGCCATTGAAGAGTTTTCTGAATCAATGAAGTGCCAATAATAAGGAGCGTCCTTGCGGGTGGGGTCCAGGTGCCCGCCTTAGGGCCCCGGTGGGGTCCAGGGGCTAGCCCCTGACGGGGGTCCTGGAAGCTCCTGGGTTTTAGCATATGAAAGGACATTAGGACACATCTCCTGACTGCATTTTTGATACTGGTGCTGTGGTACATAACAATGTAAAAATATGAGATTTACAATAGATAGATATAAAAAAAAACTTGTGTGAACAGTAATAAATGTAATTTATAAACCACATAATGACTTACCCCTAATGACTGAAGTGGCACCTGCCAGATCTTGCAATCTCACCAAATTTGGGGGTGTAGCTTGTTGACGAGATTCTCATGAGTATGGTGATCATTTCGATCATGGTTTAAAACTA
>JXSR01S046667.1:4825-19932 GCA_000969725.1 Ophiothrix spiculata
CTTCGATGAATATGTTTTCAAATTACTTACTTTCTTCTAGATATTATACAACTTTTTCAAAATTTAAATCAAGTTAACAATATATTATTTCTTCCTACTTGGGACAAACGGAAATTTTGATTCGATAAGAATCTAAAATTTCAAGATGATGATTTTGGGAAGATGTTCATGAGAAGAAAATTTCGTTTGATTGATTGACTGATTGCTTGATTGACTGATTGTTCAATTGATTGATTTTATTCGGTTTTAGAAACATAAAATACAATAAGCAAAGACAGCAAAATGCAGGAGCACGTGTGGCCGAGTGGATAATGCGCCGGTAACATAATCCATAGGTTGTGAGTTCGAACCCCGCTTTGATCTGCTGGTTACGATTAGAGTTTTAAATAAAAACTGTTTAATTATTAGGGGTTTACATGACAACTAGTACATAAAAAGGTTAAAAATATGATTTAAAAACACCATAAATGACAAATACAGTTTACCAAGAGAGAGATAAAATATCGGTTCCAGGATAACCCATGAAAGCCAATAATGGGATATTGTTTTAAAGAAAACAATATTGGCAAATGACGAGCAAATAGAGAAAGACAAAAAAGAAGACTGTTGACGAAATGTTTGGCATCAATTTGAGAAGTTGGAAATGATTGTGCTTTCGATCTTGTTGTACACAATAGGGGAAGCAGGTTAGTGTAGCGGTATTTCCCTCGCTTTGCACCTCTGAGTTCCGGGTTCGATTCCTGGTCCCGGCGCTGTATGTGCATTTGGTTTTCAGTCCATACTCGCTTCCGCAGGTTTTTCTCCGGGTACTCCGGTCTTCCTCCTGCACTTAAAACTGACACTAGGTTTGTCTAACATAGTCTGCCCCACCCAGGTTATTGGAAGCTGCAAAAAGGGTAAATATTATAATCTAAGTACCGATAGGATTATGTGCTCTTGAAAAGGAAGCCAAATGCCTAAATGAAGTGAAATGATTGTGACGATTGTGACTGCTGCGAAAACATGAGCGGTTTGATCTTGATGGAAAATCGCTATACAAAAACCAGATTATTATTATTATTATTATTATTATTATACATACCGATATGAATGAGTGTTCATCGCAGTGTTATAGTAGGAATATTTTGCTGTTAGTATTTTCTTATCACTTCCAATATTCAATCAAAATGTATATGTGACCCATCATATCTAAAGGTATCATAAGGGTCCCAAAATGAAAATTGATTTGTTGGTCTCCTCTGAAAGATTATATTTTAAGCTTTAAATTGACACCTTGCTTTTGGTTATTGGATGTACGATTGCAAAGTTACATCCAAATTGGTAAAAGGCGTCCGGCTGATTCAGAAAACTATAGTTCTGAGAAAATCGAGTTTTACGTTTCTGTACTGGTAAAATTTGAATGGAGAATGGATTTCATCTCGGTTTTTAAAACATTTGTCTTATGTTTCGGATGTTCGAACCTGATTAATATGATAGAATACACTTCAATACACTTCAAAGGTAACGTTTCTGATGAAATTAGAAATTCGACCTTGTACGTGATGTTTGACTATGCTCAGCTTCAATGGCCTGTATCTCGTAATTTACTATGCCGGTATTAAGGTACCTTTCGATATGACGGGTCACATATATATCATATTTAATAAGTATGCTACAGTTTCAGGTAGTTACCATTTTTTTCTTTTACATGCTGAAATTAATGCCCTATGCAGTTAAATGAAGTTACTAGTACTTGTAAACTTACAAACTGTATAAAGTTACTTGTAAACTGTGTCAGGTGAAATAATTATCTATGGATTGATATTGTGAAATTACAGCTTGTCCCAATATTAATGCAACTAGCAAATAAAAAATAGTACAAAATGGTTGCCAAAAGATTAAATCATAGTAATATATGTTTTTCAAAATTAGAGTAATTACTCTACAACATGGTTTTTGTCCCGTTTCATTTTACCATTTCAGTCCAAAGATATGGAGAATTTAAAAAAGCCCTTTAAATCAACTTTGGTCCGATTTGTAAGTTTAGACTTCCAGCTAAAGAAATGCAAACTTGAAATGCGGAGAATTCTGCAAGCAACCGGAGCAGAATCAATCCAAACCAATCTCACCTGACCTGTACCTAACATTACCTATTTTAAGTTCAGTTGTAGCTTAAATTGGTCAAAATGTTCAATTAAAGTACGGATCTTCCTGATACTCTCATATTCCTTGACTCTGTTACTTTTGGTGCAAAATTCGACTTATTTAGGATACAATTTCTACCAAAAAAGTCGAAAAAAGGGATTCTAATGAAAGATGTCAACCAATAATAAGTCTTTAACCGGAACCACGGAAGAAAACTGAAGACAAAGGAATTTAAGACCTAATGATTCATCCGGCCCGTCAGGGGGACGCAACAGGTTAACTAAACCAGCCGCAACACTCTGCTTAATATCAGCGGATCATCATTAAATTGAGTCATTATGCCATGAAATGGGTTTAAGGGATGCTTCTCCTAATCTTGTGATGTTTTTAGCAATTTCCATTAAACGTGTGCCCAATGACGTCACCAGAGGTAAAACTTTACAGATTAACAAATCAGACCACCAAATTTTTTCTGGTCTTTACAAAATGTGCAATATCTTTTGATTCAGAGATCCAAATTAAACAAATCAAAAATCCTGCAAAAGCCAATGGTCTACTCTATAATTTTATTGTAACGTTTGCTCACCATTGGGCTCTGTTCTCTCAAAATAAAAGTTCAAAGTTCGTTGCGTTTTTTGTGGGACACCCTGTATATATAGATCAGCCAGTGTGGAAAATCACACTTTTAAACATAACTCGATTCTAACGTAACTGTTATGAACAAATGATGGAACTCAATCAACCTTTTTTAACAGAATTACTTTATTGGCTAAAAATGATGGAACTTAATCAACCTTTTAAACAGAATTACTTTATTTATTTATTGGTTCCTGTTTATTTATTAACTACATGTCTCTAACATTACAATTGAAAGACAAAAAAGTTAACTCTTAAAGACTCATTTAAATGCAGGAACAGACGCTTCCTCGCCTTGAGTGACACTTTAAAAAGTACCTTAGGTAGCTGAAATAAACTCAAATCTTAAAAGCTTATTTAAGCACACACTGTAAAACATTTTAACAGACGAAAGACGGGAAACCTTATCAGTAATTTTTTGGGCTTCCCGTTGTATCTAAAGGTAGATTCCAATCACATTCTTATCCTCCAGGCTCAACCGGAGGTAGTATATTCTGATTCTAAATCAAAAATGTCACTCAAATTTTTTACATATAGTTTAGGAGAAATAGCATAAAATGTAAAATTAATTGGTATACGTATTTTCTCATAATAGCCTCATCCACAGGATTGCAAGCTTTTTTCTCTCAAGAGAAAAATAGTAAGAAGCAAGCTGATGTTGAAATTTCACAAAAATGCATTTCAAAGGTCAAGGTCAATCAGTTATAAAAGTAAATTTACACATGATAAAATAGGATCCTACACCTTTAACGAGAGATCCCTGTGATTAATTCAGTACGTGACAAAATTATTTAATATTTTTATTAGGCAAAAAAAAAAGAACTCTGTCTCAGCTTACTTAAGGTCAAAACCCTAAGCGCTATGCGTTTTGTTGTTGTTTTTTTTAGTAAAAAAGGGCTACGCGGATGCGGAAATACCCCCTATTTTTTTTTATTGCATTTTTCGGTCACTACTTTTTTTTTCGCGGCCGCTTCGCGGCCGTTTAGGCCAAAGAAAAAAAGAACTCTGTCTCAGCTTCCCGCGCGCATTTGGTTAAAAATTCGAATTTTACCGCATTTCTTTTTTTTTTTTTTTTTGGAGGTTTTCAGGAGATTTTTTTCTTACATCGAGAGAAAAAAATTAAATAAATGGCCGCGAAGCGGCCGCGAAAAAAAAAATAGTGGCCAAGAAATGCATAAAAAAATAGGGGGTATTTACGCACCCGCGTAGCCCTTTTTTACTAAAACAAAAAACAAAAACGCATAGCGCTTAGGGTTTTGACCTTAAGTAAGCTGAGACAGAGTTCTTTTTGTTTTGGCCTTATTTAACTTTTTTTTTCTCTCGATGTAAGGAAAAAAAAAAAGAGAAACATCTCCTGAAAACCTAAAAAAAAATGCGGTAAAATTCGAATTTTTAACCAAATGCGCGCGGGAAGCTGAGACAGAGTTCTTTTTTTCTTTGGCCTTAGTCATCGAAACAACATGTGCCCTGTCCGGGATCCGACTAAGATAATCAGGCATACTGTATGTACCTAGTCATGTGGAAAAGAATTATTTTTTGATTATTTGAAGTTGAATTTGTTGAACAAAATCAACTTCCAAATATTTACTAATTGCGAACAATGCTGGTTTTTGCTGGGAATTACCTTTCCCTGAAATATTTGCATTTTACAGATTTACAAAATGACTGTAAGAGTACATTCACGGAAAATGTTTATAAATAGCGGAAATAGATACCCGTCCAATTTGTGTAAATGAACAAAATCCGGGTTTTTTTTCATATAAAATGGAAAATGCCATAAAAAAATAATATTACTGAAAAAATGTAAGATTTTCCCTTGTAATTTCAGTTATTTTTTACAGTGTATCAACAAACAAATACTCTTCTATTTAATTTGAAAATAAAAGTGGTATTATAAGCAGTTGTTTGCTCCTTGTACACGGATTCGTTACATACCTCAAAGCCCTTCTGCGCTGCTTGAATTATCTACAAACTATGAAAGCACGTGTAAAATAAGAAAGCCTTGACACGGATCCAATGCAAAGTGTATTTACTATCAGGGAAAAAAGGATCCTGTAGAGTTTTTTCCAGAAATAACTTACGTTTGAGTGGATTTAGGACAAGTACTATTCTTAAATTCTTGATCAATTCATTTATCAGTTTCCAGTTGTTTTACTTGCATCCCATACAGACTAAATCCCCGGGATTAAATGTGAGTCGTTACAGAGAAAGTTACCTTAAGTTGGAACTACAAGTGGCTGCTTAACAAACTGTTAAGAACCAATTAATCTAAATAGATAGATCGATCATTGCAGATGAGTCGTAAGCTATCGTAATATTATTGTATCTGGTAGTATTTGCAAAAAACATGCTATAAGGATTAAAATGACACCTTATTGAACTTCAACCAGTTTCTAAAAGTCAAGTTATGTCCGTCAAAGGATGCCGATGTGTAAAAGGTGAGACAGAGATAAACACGTTCAAAGATCAGTGAGTAAGCTGAATATATTCTGTTGATTATTCAGAGAACTTACAGATACATTTCATATTTCCGATTATTTTCTTGATATGATACTTTGTAAGTGTTTTGAAGGAGTAAGCATAACGATTGCAAATCTGCAAAACAATCCCCTGCAAATTACGACCGACATATATTGGGCTATTCCAGATATTAATGGTACACCCCCTAAAGAAGGCATAGGATTCCCAAATCTTTTGCATGAATATCTCAGTGGGAAATCCCAAAATAAATCAACATTTTCCCTCCATGATGGTAAAGAGGGCATGGGAATTCCGAAATATTTTCGCCAATTTAGTGCATATTCCCAAAATATTCACAATTATTTGATCAAATGGGTAAAGAAGGCACGGGAATTCCCAATTTTCTGTCTTATGATGGAACATACCCCTAAAGAAGGCATGAAAATATCAAACCTGGAATTCCCAATTTTTCCAGAACAAATATGGATGCCTTCTTTAGGGGGTGTACAGTTAATTTCTGGAATAGCCCGTTTTCACCTGTAACACAAAATAATTTTATAAGGATGAACGAACACATAATGTGCGATTATATCATATAATTTGTTAATTTTACGTATATTGGCTTTTAAAATGTCTATCTTGGTACGAGATCCAGGGCGCTATATTAGTTTTCGTAGTCAACATTTGTATAGGGACATCATAGCCACATACACAGTTCGTTATCTATTGTAGATTATATTGATATTAATCAGTCAATGTCCATTATGTGTATCACATCAATATAACAGTATTATCGATTTATTCCGTTAAGTTTATTGGGGTTTAAAAGCCGATTTCAGCCACCTCAATCCTCGGTAGTCAAGTGGCTAAAGCAAGTGCTTCATAATCATGTGCCACGGGTTCGAATCCCATTACTGCTTTATATTAAATAAAATACAATTTTTTCCGTTATTTTAAAGGTTAAAAATATCAAAGTCTGAAAACTCAACATACTGCTATGTATGAGGCCCATGTAGCAAATGTTGACTACGTAAAGAAATGTAGCATCCAGGGCACCTGATGTCCTGATGTTATCAATCATAATTCGCGACCCATTTAAATTAAGAACAATTGCTATAAAATCAAACTCTTAATTTTTGTATGTCATATTTATGATTCTTCGTATATAGATAGTGTGTCAATTGTAAAAATCAGGTTAATTGTCAGTTTGTGATAATTATATGTGATGGCTTACCCCGAAAGGGGGGGACTTCGCAGATGATATCAATTTTGATTTTATCATTTCATCTGTTACTGCATTTTGTAAGCTTTAAAATGACACCTTTGTTGAAATTGAACAAGGCGATCAAATTTTACAACAGAAAATCTGCCGGAAATTCTTATTATTCTCGTTATTTCTTGCTGCCTATTTTCAACAGTTTCTTGACAAGTGTTCTGTCGCAAAGTCCACCTTTTCGAGGTGAGTCATCACATATTTCCACGATGTGACGATATTCGAGAGTACCTAAAATTCAATTAGATTGCCCGTGTTTGTATTCACTGACACTTGAATTGCATACACTGCGACGATATAGGTGTCCCAAAAAATGGTTACATGTAGAAAAATGATCGTTTGCAAAAACTATAGCAGTTGAAGAGTTCAAACTTTGCATACCTTATGATACATACCTCTGCTAATATCGTAGCATTGTTATTTTTTGAGTTATCAACAACGATAGATACCAATGTCAGAAACGTATATTATCAAAATTCAACAACATCGTAAGCATGTTCGTTTCATGTAATTTTAACCTTCGTTAAACCAAAAGTGAACTTGAAATTAACAGGCCCAAAGTTAGGTTGCCTTATACCATAATAGTAAGGTAGCCATTTTGTTTTATGTATTATGCAAATTAACCAACTTTGACAATCTTACGTTGTCCTACATTTTGAATATGCTGTTAAGGAGGACATCAACAGTTAATTTCAGTGAAAAAGTCTTGTGTTGCAATTAATTTTGTCCACTTACCCTCATGGATTTTCATAGAGCTTTACACACGGTCATTTTTCTACATGTAACCATTTTTATGGGGCCCCTAGTATATAATCAAAAATATTTGTATACATGTAACGATTAAAAAGTATGCTACTGTTTTTTATCTTTCAAATTCTGTCGGTACGTGTTATTTTAATTAAACTTTTGCTTTACTAGTTGGGAAAGAATGAAACAAACAATATCCGTCCTGACTTTACCGGTAAGCTGTACTATGAGAAATAAATCTCTCTGGATTGATTAAGTAGATCATACTGTATATATAGATAAAGGGATATTGATATAGATAGATAAAGTTTGCAAATATTAACTGCTAAGACAGGTATGGGAAAAAGTTTTCCCCTAGATGATCTCAAAACCATGAATATGCCCGAGGTGAAGCTGATATAAGGTTATAAGTAAAAGTGGATCAAGGACTAATATTCTATTTTTAAAATTCTTGATCAATTTATTTGTCACGTTTTAGTTGTGCTTTGCTTGTATCTCATCCGGACTAATCTGATGAAATGAGATATTTCTAGTTTTAGTTAAGTACACCTTAGATTTCATTATGTATCAACTATTTTGAAATGACGTAAGGCAGATATTGCTTAAGGCATGAAAAACAAATATGCAAAAAAACAATTTAAAATGATTTGAAATCTACAGTCACAAAGTGATGTTTATTTAGTGCCATAGTATTGTAGCTTAAGATCCTCTCTGTAAATAAATGCATAACATAATCAACATCATAAAGTTTGAAAAATCGATTTTTATATCTTCGCAAATAAAACCGGTGAAAATTTTAAATTTGGTTAATATTAATTCAAATCTTAATATGATTTTTCCTGAGTTTTATGCTTAGAAAAAAGGAAATGATTATTCTTGTTAGTCAGGAAAAATTCAACAGCGTTCGGATATATTTGTTCAAAATTACGACTTAAAAACTGCGGATTAGCAACCATACCCAAATGCTAAAGGCTTAGGGGAGGCTTCAAAACCCAACCGGCGGCTGTCTGCCGGTTCTGGGTGGGTCCAGGCGGTTGGCTATTGTTTATTCCGGTTGAACCGCCCAGAACCGACAGGCAACCGCCGGTTGAGTTTTAAAGCCACCCCTTACCAGTCTTTGGGGTATCCCTGTATTGTGTCAACGAAGCTTAATGTTAAATGTAAAGTTTCTTGAATATGAGCCGCACCATCGAAAGATACATCTTCAGTCCAAAAATGAAAGTGAAAATTGGTATTGGTAGTGAGCTTCTTTAATCCTTTTTAATATTGTACAAAATGTGTGTCATTGAGTTTTGGCTCAAAAGTGGATTCAAAACATAGCAACCAGGGCCAGACTATTTACGCCATTTACAATTCCGAGTCAAACACATTTAAACATTTGAAATTCAAGACGTTCAATGAAACCTAAATAATTAGTTAGGTGATGTCCCTTAAGGTCAAAGTTGTTACACAGATGACAATTCTTCCATATAAGGTATGTAACCGTATGATTTTTGAATTTTGAAGAAAAGTGGCTTTAAAACATTTGAGCTATTTTGTGGTCAAATTATCGATTTGTGAGGAAAAATGGTCGCCGAAATATTATACTTTCTTTATAATGGCTTAAACACCACTTGTTTCAAGTTTTCAGGTTTTAAAATATAATATCATAAATATCCTAATATCATACATAATCCACATAATATAACCTTGAGGATTGCAACAAGTCTAATTTATTTAATCTTGTTTTAAATTCAAGATGGTACCTGTACCGAGATCCAAAATGGTCGCCAAAATATGTTATACGTTTTTTACCCCATTCACCATGAAATAAATCTACATTGAACTTGAAACATTGCTAAAATTTTCAAAGTTGACTGTCGCAAAATTGCCTAAATGCATCTGTACCAATTTCTGGCTTAAAATAATAGTTTCTTCGAAATCCTTATCGTATCTCATTTTGTAGTCAGATTACTATAATCAATGAATAATCAATTGAAATTAATACCATTTGACAGGTGTCCTATCCTATTTTGCCCTACTTTCCAATAATTTTGCAATTATATTGATTTTTAACTGACAGATAATGAACTGCTCAGAATCTAAAGACATGACGTCGTCAAGTCATGATTAAGTTTGTCAAAAAAATCTAATCTCAGATTTGCAAAAGGATAAAACTACAGACGGACGAGTAGCGAGTTTGTTTCTTTTCTTTCTCATAATTTGTTTCAACTCCAACACAGTTGATCGGATTTCAACCAAACTTGGCAGGAATGTTGGTCATATCAATGGTCATTCATCTATTACTTTTTGGATTTGTTTGTTTTTTTGTTTTTTATTCGGCAATTGCCAGCAAATAACGATACAAAAATTACATAGACAAATATAAATATACAATGAGAAGATGATGATGATGAAGCAACAGATATGCGCTACAAACCATTCATGACAAGACCAATACACCAAAGCTGACAGGCCAGGATGACCCATTAAGCCTAACAATAGGAGCAAGCTTATTTCCAATGGGGTCCCAACAAAAAGAAAAGAAAAATGGACACAACAATGGGACTTTATGGAAACAAACTTACTCCGTAAAAACATTCTCTATGCAGAGACCTTTTATCAAGATGCTTTTTAACATTGGCTTTAAAAGCCGACTTAGTGGGCAAAGCTTTTAATGCTTGATAGTAATTCATTCCAGTCATGAATGGCGGCATAGTAAAATGTACTTGATGCAATACCCTTTACATGTGGGACAATGAAATTATATTGACTTTGTCGTGTGCCATGGGAATGAGTATTTGATAATTTGGTGAAATTCTGTCTAAGATACGAAGGGCCCTGGAGATTATTGATTTTGAAAACATGATTGAGTCTCAACTGAGCAACTCTGTCGTCAAATTTTAGAAGATGCAAACCAGAAAGTTTAGATTGACCAATATGGTCTCTATTGGATAATCCAAGGATGTAACGAGCGACCCTGTTCTGAGCAATCTGAAGTTTCCGTTTGAATTTTTTATTGAGATTGCTATACGAGGAGGTACAGCAATAGTCCATGTGACATTGAATGAAAGCAACGCTAAGGTTTTTACGCAATTTTTTGTTCAGGATGTGAGAATAACGATAAAGAAATTTAAGGCGACTATAAGCTTTTTTGACGACATAGATGATCATTGATTCCCCAGAAAATGTATTATCTAGTGGAACACCAAGATAATTGACACTGTCCTTAGATGTTATTTCCTGGCCATTGTAGGCAACACCGAAGTAATTCACCTTTTCAACCTATTTTTGGTCCCAAAGAGAATGCATTCAGTCTTGCCTACATGGAGGGACAGCTTATTGTCAATTAACCATTCGTTGCAAGACTTAAGATCGGCACTGAGCATATCTGCAACAGCCCTGGGGTCTCTTTCGCATGCTATAATAACGCTGTCATCAGCATATAATAACAACTTACTCTGCACAGATAGTTCCATGTCGTTGCAGTAACATAAATACAAAAGGGGACCCAGGATACTGCCCTGTGGTACACCACAAGCAACATCCTGAAAGGAAGATTTAATGCCATCTATGCAAACAAGCTGCTTTCTGTTAGACAGGTATGAATGAAACCAACCAGGGCTGATGCCCATAGCATTCAGTTTATCACATAAGATTTTATGGTTGACGCTGTCGAACGCCTTTTGGACGTCCAACAGCATCATACCAACATAATTACCCTGGGACATTTGGGATTTAACATAATCGGTGAGATATATGAGGCATGTTTCGGTAGAATACCCTGATCCGTTGCCGAGTTACAGTTTAAAAACCATTTCTGAAAACGAAAGGTTGACAGGGCCTTTAAAGTAGGCTATGCGGCTTCAAAACAATAACATCCTCAAGAATCCTTTCCTATACTACCACTTTCATTTGCCTAAAATTTTGGAAAAACTAAAACAAAAGTACCCATTCACTAGAACATTAACCCATTGACTATAACGCTCCATTTCATTAGAATATCCATAGCGTTAAAGCTGATTAAAAATCTTTGGTTATTTTAAACTATTTGTTTATTCATTTATTTATAATATTAATTTGTTTACTTATTTATTCATTCATCAATTTATTACTGAAATATCCAGTTTAATAATCAATCAATCAATCAATCAATTTATTTATTTATTTGTCTATTTATTTATTTATCCATTTATTTCTTTACTCTCCCTAAAAACGGTTTCTCAAATATAAGACAGAACCAAGCGTTTGAACCTGACATATTATTATATTTCTATTAACAAACCAGACCATGTCAGATCCTGTTATATTTAATCTAGGCTGAAGTGGGCAAACAACAAAGAAAATACTGTTGCTCTATTGATATTGTGAGCGTATGAAGGCATAATATAGAATGAATACTTCCGTCCCGTAGACCAAGTGCGCAATGTGTGTGAAAATAATTACTGTGTACGTGAATTAATTGACTTGTGTGCGTAAAAAATTTAGGGAAGGGTTGTACGTGTGATATTATTTATAGTTTGTGTGTGTGTAATTATTTCCATGTGTGTGTAATTAATTTGATGTGTGTGAAATTATATTGTTGTGTTTGTGTAATTATTTGATGTGTGTGAAATTAATTTACTTGTGTGTGCGTAATTAATATGATGTGTGAAAATATATGATGAGTGTGTGTGTTGGCGGCGTTAGTACACCGTATTAACAGCTTCAGTGATGCGATAACGCAGCTGTAGAAGATCACTAGCGTGCCCAAAGGGGTGGGTGGGGGGGGGGGGGCAGGGGGGACGCCCCCCCCCCCAGTTTGGTGAGTTAGTCGGAGGAAAAGGCCCATTGGGGATCTTGACACAAAAAAGAAAGAGAAGGAGAGAAAAAAATCAAAAGGAAAGAGAAGAAAAATAGTTTTTAATATTTTGAAATTTAAATGTAAATGTAAAAAAGCAAAAATATTTGCGCGCTTCGTGCGAAATTTCAGGTATTATGTCAATATTCTGTCAAAATTTGCCAAGTTTTACGTAAAATTCAAGATTTGTAAACAATTTTAGCTGAATTGACAATGTTTTTCGCGCGCTACGCACGCACTATCAAAAAATCTCATATTTTGATTTTCCGCCGCTACTGGTCATTCGGAGGAAACTGATGGTTGTGCCCCCCCTCAGTCGAAAAATCCTGGGCACGCCATTGTAGAAGACTGACAGGAGGGCACTGTCTGTACCATAATATTGAAATAAGGATATCTTTACAATACCTTTATTAATCCTCACCATTCTTTCACCATTTGAAAGTTAAATCCTTGATCTATTTAGAAATAAACATCGTTTGTTTAAAATTACCTTTGGTCTTACAATATGGCTTCCATCTAATTATTGCACTTTTTTGTGACTCGCACGGTATTGTAACCTTTAATGCACAGTTTTGAAAAACGCTTTTCAAAGTTTTCCGGTTGCCATGGCAACCGATCTAGCCCTCCGATTGGCCAAAAGCGTGCGCAATTATTACTCAAAAATACAAAGAGCTGCAGACTTCATAACTATTTATTTAATGGTTGATGCATAGGACCAAGACGCACAAAATAATGAAGATTTTTTTCTTTCAATTATGGGTGAACCCAATTTTGTTATTTGATTTTGAAATGTGCCCCTGAATATCCTTATTGACTGCGCCCAAGTTATCATAGCAACCAATCAAATAGACTGTTTATTTTGTGCACATTGTTCCTAGATACCCACCATTTAATTAATCTTGTAGCTTACTTCGCTCTCATTGCTAAAGAGCGGAGTATACGCATGGGTCATGTGCTTAATAGTTTTACAACAAATTTCAAATAAACTTGAAATCTGTTACGTATTGTGATTTATGACATCAGGGTTTCAGGAGCTATCAGGTGCCTTGAAACCTATACCAAGAAAGCCAAAACAATCAACACACATGATCGCACATAATACTCAAGTTGATTAAATCAGTGACCGGCGTATGATACTAGAATGAAAAAGTTGTTAGTCTTGCTCGTTGATATATATCTGGGATCCATGTAGTATCGTATCGTATCGCCATATCCCCGTGTCGTATAACTCGTATACACGGCCCTGATCCAATGCGAAAACTAAAATTCTGCTAACCATTGTTTTTTATTGAAAAGGTTCTTATTCAAATGCATCGACGTGCATAAATATGTCATTGAAAGTCATATCTTTACGGTCTTCTTAAGACGTTATCTTCCTTGAAGGAGGTAGTGCAATATAAAATAACGTCGTTTATCAATGATTGACGTTATGGTAAATTTTTCGCATGTAAACAAAGGTATCCTGTCCTGAGACTAAACAATATTAAAGTATTCAGTATTTGAAATTAGAATTAAATGCATATCTGTTATTAGTCTATCATTATAATATCTTTACGATCTTCATACCACGTTATCAAAACAGATTGTTGTGCTAATATTTTTACAAGTGAATTAAGGGTTTTGAGTCTTGTGTCCTTTTAAATTTTTAGATTAGAATTATTGTCACATTTGTAATATCCATGGATCAAATTATGGAGCAGCTGACAAGAGGTTGTCAAGTCGACATTTCAATAGCTGTCAAATTTGAGCTCAGCATTGTGAAAATTCAAAGGGCATAAGATAAGGTGTAATATAATCCCTCTAGTGCACAAAAGGGTTTTAAAGCATATTCCAGACCACTTTGGTCAAATGTTAGCCGTGAAAATATAGACCTAGCAAATGCTAACAATTCAAATCCTGGTTGTTTTTTCTACTTTCTACCATGTTTCAAAATGGGTTTTAAAAACATTTAAATGTTGAAAACAAAAAATCCAACCAAAAGTCAAAACTAATATATTCAGAACATTTAATACATTGCTGGAAAAAATGGGAATAAGGCCACAAGTTAATGGATGCCAAGAGACACAAAGTCAACGCTATAAATTTTCAAACGATATATATGTTCAGCAATGTTTTTGAATTAACAATGTAAATAACAGAAGGTACCGATGGTAATCTGCCTCAATATCTTATCAATATTAACTGGTCGAATGGTCCTTTAAAATCTCTCGGTATTCATTTTGGACTATATAAAATCGAAATCCAAAGGCTGAATTTGGAATTAAACAAAATGAAGATATTATTATCTGTCTGGAAAAAAAGGAAAGTTAAAACAGTATATTTTTTCAAAGTGGACTTTCAAAAGTCCATTGTTTTTTCACTATCGACCATTTTGGCTAATAGGGCTGCCTAATAATCATATTTAAATAATTTTTTCTAACACATTATTTTTTTAAGATTTCAATAGACATTACTCATAAATAAGGAAAACGATGACATGGAATATTAAGTTTGCATTTTTTTTTAATTTTTTATTTTGCAATATTGGTAAATGAATGTTGTATAAAAATACTTTTTTTACACGGATTTCTATTTACACTTAGAAAAATACTCTACAGCTTATCTACAAAGGGCTAACTTGGCTAGAATATGTAAAATCATAATAAGTCTGTACATCTATCACTGTTTGGTATGAATTCATACTATTAAGGTTGCTTTAGTGTACAACTCTTATCACAGCTAGTATGGTTTAGTACTGCACATCTACCACTGCTAGTATGAATTCATACTAGTACAGCTGTTATAGTACTTCAAATCTACCCCTGCTAGTATGAATTCATACTAGTATAGCTGGTATAGTACAGCACATCTACCACTGCTAGTATGAATTCATACTAGTATAGCTGTTATAGTACTGCAATTCTACCTCTGCTAGTATGAATTCATACTAGTATTGCTGTTATAGCACTACACATCTACCTCTGCTAGTATGAATTCATATTAGTATAGCTGTTATAGTACTACACATCTACCACTGCTAGTATGAATTCATACTAGTATAGCTGCTAT
>JXSR01S046668.1:15281-37131 GCA_000969725.1 Ophiothrix spiculata
ATGCAAATTAGGTACTTAATTAGCATATTTTGCGCCGAAATTGTTGCTGGATCTAGTTCGGCTCCGGGTCTACCCAGTCACCAAATATCATTAACTTAGGGCATGCAGTTTCAGAGATATGCTCCGGATAAAATTATGCTCCGTTTAAGAGCCAGTTTTATCTACTCGGATTCCATAGGATTACATGTAAGAGCGCCATCTTAAAACGCATCGTATTTGTTATTTAAATGGCCGATCGGGCCGATTTTCACATATGTGGTGCGCCAATCAAAATAAGGTGGGGTTAACATTTTGAATGGGTGGGGTTAAGATTTACCCCCATTTTGGATTTCAGCCTAAGTCCCTAAAATCTCAAAAAATCACACATTTTCTCCTTAAAAACCGACTAAATTTGCATATTTTGCACCAAAACTTTCAGAGAAAATTACTAGCCACCCTTACCACCACTCCACCGACTTGCAACGCTATACGCCTCACCAGTTCTGAGAAAAGAGCCCGGACGGACGGACTGTCCTCAAAAAATCACATATTTCCTGCTTAAAATCCGACTAAATTTGCATATTTTGCGCCAAAAATTTCAGAGAAAATTACTAGCCACCCTTACCACCACTCCACCGACTTGCATCGCTATACGCCTCACCAGTTCCGAGAAACGAGCCCGGACGGACGGACGGACAACCAGAAAAAATAATGCCTCTTGGCATTGAAAAATTTCGGACTCGGCTCCGCCTCGTCCGATATTTTTCAAACATGTAGCTCATCCAATATTTTCAGGTATCGCCTTCAAGCCATCCAATATTACCGTACTTTTCTATATAGAAGCAGAGGTGCCTCTAAACGGGAACTAAAGAAATCCGGACAAACAGGATAGCGCCATCCTTTATTAAACGACTGCTTATTAAGGATACGTGAACAAACTAATGTTTTGCTCGATATATTGAAATGCATTGATCAGTTGAAACGGTTACGCACACTTTAATTCGTACCTATATTGATTGGGAGTTTGAGTACCTTTGAATTCTATATAAAAGCATATTGTTTGTTGGCGTTTCAAAATATTTGTTGAGTCGTTCAATTCTTTATTGCACTTCTATATACATGTATAAGAGTTGAAATTGATTCCATCATAGGCCTGTAATTCATAATTTCACTCTGCCAATTACAATGCTGATGCTGATTTAAGGAATTAAGAAAGAAAAAAAAAACGGCATTTTAATATACGGCTGGGTAGGATTCGAACCATGGTTTCTGGGGTACCAACATATTATTTTATACCATTGATCCAATTAGGGATTTGCAAGTAATGGTTAGTTATTAATAGATAACTTTCAAAGTGATTTATTGCGCAACTATTGCACCTATAGATATTGCATCATGATAATCACAACGCAGTTCAATTTTTGACATGCTTTCAATAGCTCTGATGCTGATTACAGATACTATAAAATTTATTCCGCTAATGCGATAATAGGGATTTAAAATTCAACACGTCTATCGATTCCTTGCTTAGTCTAGTGGTATAGATTTATAACATGGTCAAGAGTGGAGCATCTACATCTACGTTACAGTCCTTTCAGCGTAAAATTGATCCATTAGTTTTTTATTGTTTTTTTAAATGTATTTAGGGCCTATTTCTTTATTAATTTATTCATCTTTTTATTTATAACTCCATTAAATTTTTCATGTGTGTTTCAATGTTTTTGTAATTCATTTACCGAACACTTTTGATCAAGTTATCAGAAATTTTGTCATTTTGAAAATTGTGTTTAGTATTTCAAATTGGATTCAAAAAACGCTTAATATGCGACAAACGTCCATGAGGAGATCTTCAAATGTTTGCCATTTTACAGAGGTTGATGAACAGCTAAAATCCATTGGTAACGCGTGATAATGCCCTATCACTTCAACCACCTCTAAGACCGTCCCCCCAAAAAAGAAATAAACCTGCCCAATTAAACCCTGCAGGTTGACAAATAATTAAATGAATTGAGAAAAAAATGCAAGTTTCAGAGTGATTCAGTTACTGAAAAAAATATAGATCACATATTATCGGTACACTTGTTCACAATCATTCAATAAATGAGGAATATCCTGTTCGAAAACATTGATAAATATACAACGTCAATCAAATCCATTATTCATGACAAGCCGACCCTGACAGATGATTTTAATAGATCGAAAAAAGCATTAGTTTATTCACGTATCCTTAATAAGCAGTCGTTTAATAAAGGATGGCGCTATCCCGTTTGTCCGGATTTTTTTAGTTTCCGGTTAGAGGCACCTCTGCTTCTATATAGAAAAGTACGGTATATCAAAATTAGACAGCAATATCAGAGAGAATACAAAATATCAGATTTTGAACATAATAATGATAAAATTTGATGGGGTTTTTTTTCGCATGATACTCAAAGATATTGCTCGACAATATCATTTTGTATCATGCTCAATTTGTCCAATTTTATACCAAAATGGTCTCAAAATGTTCAATTTGCAAAACTGTCTGTATGAAGTAATATTTTCTAATGTCTACGATTAACTATTGCTGTGGTTACAGGTCAAGATAAAGTTTTTGTTATTTGCACCAATTGTAAATAAGAAGTTATACTTGATACCATAGAAACGACTGATTGAAGACGTTGGAAAACATTACTTTGAGTACAGAGTTTTGTTAGATGAACATTTTGAGACCATTTTAAATAAATCTGACACTTGGTTTTGGTTCACAATCTTGAATTAGTTTAATATTTACCCTGTGTTTATGCAACTGGCTTAGTCCAAGGTAATTTATAAGCTTTTATTGGAAAAAAAAAGATGTTCAACATTTCGTATGACTTTGATTTTGGTGAACTTTCTCCATCTCATAATAATTCATATTGTATTCGAATATACGCTCGTACATGTGATATAGATTGCATTTTTGTAATATTCACATTAGAAAACACTCACAATTTACACTGTTTTTGCTCACTTCATAACTGATTGCACTAAATTTGTGTTGACGATCACTTAACACCATCCTAATGTGACACCAATATTCACCGACATCTCTTATCGTACTTTCAACCCTGTGGTTTAAAATAATGAAATGCATAAAGGCTGTAGGAACACTAATGTAAATATGAAGATAAGAATCTCATGCTAGGATGGGCTGTCGGTAATTATAAACATGATGCATCAAACAGTGTACTAATGAACTCATAGATATCAACTCAAATAAGGCACCTAAAGCTAGATGGTGTAAGGACTGTTAATACAATTTCTACCTGCATATCAATATTGTGGACCATTCAACTCCAATAACATGTGTCCTTTGCTAGTATTTTCTTAAGAATCTCTGACGTCATATGCCAAGTTACATAATCTTTTAGATAAAGTACATATAATTGGTATATAGTTATGAAACAAAACAAAGTACTAAAACTCACAGCACTGATTGGTCTCTTGCATGCACAGTCTAAGGATAATTATACACTTTGCGTTAAGTATGTGATGAAATTGTCAATCTAATTGGACAGTTGGTTACTTTAGCGCATTCAGTAATCTCAATCTCATCTAGTTGCATGCTGCGTATTGCGTAATGCGTCATTCAATTCCATGTACGCGTATACGTCGCGATTGTATGGCAAGTTTCATTTTAAAGGAAAGATAAATGACGAACATGGGGCGTTGGATGGTTATATTTTATCTGTTTTATAGAAACAACAAACACATCTTTAAATAATTATGCTGTTTAATTATACACCTGTATGTAATACTATAAATTATTTTGCCTGCTCTTAATTCTCAAATCCAATTTATACACATGTCATCTACGTTTCAGCAATTGTACGTAAGGTTAAGGTAAAATCGAAACCGACGCTCAATTGCCAATGGCTATGGTGCCCATTTGCATTTTCTTAGCATTTAATTTAGGGTTTACACCACTCCTCCCACACAAACGAGTCTGATTTACCATTCCAGTACTTTTGACATACCAGTATCCATTTACGTCAGCTGGTGGGAAGGAACAATGTGAACAATCCTGCTAATAATGCTGTTGTGCCCAGGCTTAGGCTTAGACTTGAACTAACAACCTCCACAATTGTAAGCAAAGAACCATTTTAATGTCCTCTTTCATGTTCAAGATGTACATTTTCGTTTTGACATCAAATGACTAGTATTTTTGGAGATTGGTGATAATATAAGCACTATATTACACTGAATATTAAGGGGGCAATGTAATTTATAGGCCACAGCTTAATCAGCATCAATATTGCAATATCGAAACAACTTAACAAACATCCATCCCCATAGGCAATGAGGATGAGGTGCCTTGCCCAAGGACACAACACGTTAACACGAGTGGGGCTCTAACTCACAACCTATGGATTACGAGACGGGCGCTTTATCCACTGGCCACACATGCGCCTCAAATTATTTTCATAAGACCTTTATAGCGACTTTTGGAATAACGTTTCAACACTAACGCACAATTTACCATGTCAATATGCTGCATAGATATAAATTCAGATGGATTTATCATCATGATCTGATCTTTTGAAAAACACATCAATGTACATTAGTTCATATTGATGCTCCTGTGTAGATAGCCCTAGTGATGCTTTGTACCACTCAGTAAATAGCACCACAATATAATTATGATGTCTGTTCCATCCAGTAACACCGTACAAGTGATTTTAGTCCCCTTAAGTATGCAATATATTTCCAGACAAGATTAGACAAAAACGTAGTGGATAATTTACTGCTCTTCAATGGCCTTGCAATCAAATACTTCTGACAATTGCATATCTAAAAATAAAAGAATTCCCATTTCAATGCATAAAACAGACACATTTACAAATAACTTCATGTTTCTTTAGTATGTATGGATGGATAAGAGCAATTCTAATAAAAACATTTTTATGTTATAAACTTTAAATGACCATTGAATGGACATGATTAGTTAATAAATATATGACAAAAGATGATCTTGATAAAATAAACGAATACTTTCATCATTTTTAATATTTCTAAAAAGCTTTTTAAAATGTGTACAGGGAACTGATTTTTTGAAATTAGTCAACCACACATAATATAAATGCTTTTCAGCACAAAAAAAATAGCCAAATTTCCTATACGGTAGTAAAATCACACTCAGTGACTAAGCATCAAACTTGATCCCTTTTCTGGAGTCAGCCAGAGACATACCCAAGGTCTATCATACAACACTATTATGATAGCATTAAACTGTTACATGTTATTAAAGTATAATGAAATAGAAGCCAACATCTACTTTTGATAACACAATAGGCTGTGGAAATTGATAGGAAAAATGCCTACCAATTATCCTGTCCCATTTAGTAAGTTTTTGTAATAAAAAGGTTCTAAAGCTTGTTACAAAACTTCACATTTTCCTTATAATTGTGAATCTACCATAATAGAAAAAGGGAACATTGCATCAAAGTAAAATGCGCTCTTTCAGTTTTGTCTGACTATATGCTTCCTCTAATTTACTATTTTCTAAAAGACTGAATAGAAAATAAAAGCTTCTTCATGTAAAGCATTTTAGGCTGTTTAAATGGCCTTCTTACTGCAATATATTCTTGTCTGTTGTGTATTTTATTGACCTGAATAGAAAACAGACAGGCAGTATGAAAATCCTGAAAACAAACTTAAGCCAGGGTCACACAAAGATTATTTGTGAAAGGAGTTTAGCTAAACCATGGTTTTAATTTTCCTCAACAGCACAGCTCATTGAACTGTTCCACTTGAAAGCTGCCATGGAGCGTATAATTCCTGGACAGTTGAAGTTCAGTTAAACCGTGGTTTAGCTAAACACCTTTCTGGACGTAGATTGCGAAGTTCTTTCCACCTCTTCATTTAGGGTACGTGTAGAGGAGAAATCCTCCTAGTCACATGACCATTTGCCAGGGCAATCATGTGACAGCAGAATGTCATAGATGGTCGGCAGATTGTAGAAATAATCTTACTAGAATGGACTGGGCTATTACACAGATTATTATTTTCTGATAAACTATAGGATCCTGGAATGTCAATATTACTCCAGACTCTCTGAAGTAAATAGTTAATTTTGGATTGCACCCTTGTCGTCTTATCCCCTTTTCAATTGAATGCAGCTTAATATGAGAGACAGCACAAGCCTATCTAATTCCCTCTCATTCTAGTCAAAATTCCCAGTAAAATGCCATTACTTTATAAGGTTCATTAGACAGCTGTCGAAGAAATCAAACAGGCATTAAAACAGTTAATAATTGACAGGTAGTGTGCCATCAAATTTAATGGTTTGAGGGCAAATCTGATGAGTGGAAAGCAAAGAGTCTAAGAAAGTTTACCAAATAATTTGGATTAATTGTTGCTTATAGCTGCTTCAATCTGTCTACTGCACCTTGAAAACATCTTGGCCATGCTACACTTTCAAGTTTATTTGAGGTCATCTCACTTCTGTTTGGATGAAACTTTCAGAATGTCAATGTAATTCTTATCTTCAACTCTCAAAACATACTAACCACCATTTCTTGTATCTGGGATATTGTATATTTGTACTTATGTACCTACGTACGACTAGATAAGAGCATCATAATGCAAAATGCTTAATGATCAATATTTCTGGAGCAACATATGAGGAAAGACCGAGATAAAAGGTTCAGAGCAACAACTGGTTTTTAACAATTAACACCAATAACAAACATTTTTTTTTTTGCATTATGGGTAGTTTCATAAGCAAGATGAGAGAAACACAAATGCATCAAAACATACAATGCTGTTCACATTGCCGTTTCTACATGTTTTGAGCTTTATGGACTGTTGTTAAACACACCAGGAATATTCTTTTGTATGACAAAGTACAAAAGATAAATTTTGACTTATTATGGTTAGCTGTAATGAAAAGAATGTGTTCACATTACACTTAACAAAAGTCTCACTACCATAAAACTCTATGGTTAAATTAAGAAATCTATTTGGCCAAAGAACATACGGAGGTTCTTAAAACGTAGGTTAATAAATCTTCCTTCAACAAAGCGATGAACTGTTCACACTCATTTCTAAGATCGTCAAACCTTCGTTGAACTAAGTTAATCCTTTAGTGTGAACAGGGCCATCGTTACCGTGCTATTACAAGATTCTTATAAACTTGACAGGTCAAGTGCAGTTAGTTATAGGCACTACACTGCAGTAAATGTACCAAAACTGTAATTGTATTGGAACTTAATAGCAACCACACTTAATCCATCTAGTTATTTAACTAGGAATTGATGCTACCAAATAACCGTTTTACTTTTGCCAAGCTATAGGAATTTCATTGTGCATTCATGATAAGTACAAGAATATCTACAGCAATTTTTATAAAGAATTGAAACATGTAACATATTAAACCTGTGGCATTTTAAACTGGAAAAATAAAAATGACAGAACTGTTTGTGTGTACAAAGCGGAGGAAATGGAAAATGACCTTGATGAAGTCTTAAGTAGCAATGTCACTTGATGTCAAAATGATGAGCCAATTTGATTTACTTGTCATGTTGTAACCTCAAGTAATAAGCCCTATGCTCCAATGTACCAACCATTTAGACAAATAGACAGCCTTATCTGACAAACGGGAAGACAGTGCAGCACATCAAATTATCTGATGCCATTCCATAAGCTATTCATCCATAATTTAAAAATATTTTGCTAAAATATTTAAAGGTGTAGCTTCCTATTTTAACATGTTATAATCTACTTTTATCTGATTGACCTTGACCTCTGTAATGCCTTTGGGGTGGTTACAGCCTCAGTTTTCTTCTTATTTTCTCTTCAGAGGCAAGACAAAGTATGCAACCCTGGGGATGAGGCTGTTATGAAAATACATAAGAAATGGAAAATAGGTATACCAATTAACTTTACACTTTTTGCCATATCTCAAAAACTATTTAGAATTTGGAAGTGAAGTTTTGGATTTACAATCAGAAAAATATGAGCTTCCATTTGACATCAAAAAATGCAATACTTCTGGTTGAGCCCTGGGGATGAAAATGTCATCAGAACCTACTACTTTAATATACCTTTACTCCATGGTAACTTTCTGTCCAATCGTACTCCTTATTTATTGGACACATTAAAGGCATCCGATAACCTTTCTTGATTCACACAGATTAAGTGATGTGATAACTAAATATAACATATGTTATATAATACTATATGTAATGCCAATTTTGCACAAAACATGTTTACTTCAATGTAAAATGAGTCTGAGTCTTAATTACCTTTTTTTAAAAAAAACCTGTTTTTAAAATTCTGCCAAAAATACCCCCCCCCCCGAAAAAAAAAAAAATAAATAAATAAATAAAAATAAAAAATCCTCTATGATGGAAAAAAAATTATCACCTCTTCCAAAGGGTTAAGTCTACACACTAAAAAATCTAAAATTTAAATGAAAACATGCAATAATGTAATAATGTTATAGAATGTTTATAGTTCTAAAAAAAATGATCTTTACATGGTGCAAAACATACATCTTACTTCAAAACAAAATAATCAACCTCAAGAAAACACCCTTTGATAAGACCAAAAAAAATGGAGTGGAATTTCTGAAAAATTAGGTCGGTTACTCAGGTGGAAAATACACACCAAATTTGAGTACATTTTCCAATATTTTCAAAATATTTTCTCATAAAACACCTAATCTGAGTAAAATTGGGTGCTTACCCGACACTAATATTATACTTTTAAAAAATTGACTAGCGTCAATAGGCAACACAACAACTTTTTTTGGCCTAATCAGGATTGCATGGTTGACATTTCTAGACACCAAATAGCAGACATTCTGTTGTCTGAACACAGACCAACTCAGTCTCATGACAGATATCCTAAGATCAGATACTTCACAAAGTTCTGTGTATCACTTAAATGCAATTTGGAATTTTTTTTTACATTTTAATGTCATAAATCTAACTCGAAACAAAAATTTACAGAAAAATATGACAATTAAAGTCAAACAAAAATTTGCATTCCCTTTACTAGTATGTCTCTTACCTCTTTATTCTAGACTTTTTTACTCCCACTTTGAAAGCTGGGAAATAATTAAGTATAAAAATAAATATAAGGAAAAAACCCTTAAAATGTTGAATTTCATACAACAAGAATATTATTTCAAAACAAAAAGATCCGCCGACTCATATTTATTAATTTGGATCACATATGGGACATTTGTGGTACGCCACATGACAGATAATTCAGGTATCTTGACAGTGGTTTTTATACTATCATTCAAATTACAATCACTAAATGAAGTAAAATCAAGGCAAGGAGAACAAAAGCCATTTTGTTTATTTACTCAATAAGTAAATAAAATATTTCCACTTTAAACAACAAACTTGTGTACCATATTTGATAAACTGATTCAAGAATGTCTGTAAAAGTTAATTTAGGAATGCAAACTTGTTGTATTGTGCACTTATAACTGAATGCTGCTTCAAATTAAAAGCAGCACAAGGCTACCTAATTCCCCTTATTGTAGGGAAACATTTCTCTGTTAAATTCATCCACTTTACATCACAGGTTCATTAGGCAGTTGTTTTTAAAATCAAACAAGCTTAATAACTGTTTACAATTGAATGTCATAAAACCTGATGATTTAGGGCAAATCTGATGGGTGGAAAGCACAGAATCTAAGCAAATGTCATTTATTATGTTGATTCTTGCAATCTGCTATACAATTACCCTTATCTCGCTATAAATAATTCTTTTTCTATCTGATGCTTCTCACTAGAGAAGTGAAGAGAAACGTGGATTCGAACTGAAGGCCTATAGATTAATATCTAATGCTTCGATACCATTGGGTCTCATTAGTTCAGTGGCAGAGCATCCATATGGCAATTGGGAGGTCCCAGATTCGAGTCCTGGTCAAGGCTTGGGCTTTTTTTTCCCCTAGTTGTGACCTCCACAAGGGAAAGAATAAAGATTTACCTACATTTACCCTTTTCAAAACTTCAGAACAAATGCTTTATGGGTAATTTCACAACCTAAATAACAGATTTATAAATAAATGCAACTTGATTTTCAAAATTCAAGATAAACCACAAGAAATATTACAGCAATTGTCACAAAGAATTGAAGCATGCAAGATTATCAAAGCTAAGGCCTTGTAAACAAGTCCGTATGCTTTCGCTGAAAAAATGAATATGACAAATCTGTTTGCAAGTGCAAAGCAGAGGAAAGGAGGGAAAATGACCTTAATGATGTAGTAAGTAGTGATGTCACTTCATCATGTGAGTGCAAGAAAGTCGTATCTGCAATGGCTGCCCTAAGTTATATTAATTTTACGCCTTGTCACAAGAACGTGAAAAATCCCTCTAAATGTTCCTGTCTTATGTCAGTGGTTCTTGAAATGGTTCTCACCTGAAGAACCATTTCAAGAACCACTGACCCGAGACTGGAGATTATAAAGTGTGCAATCCAAATTTATGACAAATGGCAGCTATTGCAAGTACGAGTTTCTTGCACTCACACGACGACTTGATGTCAAAATGATGCCAATTTTACTTACTTGTCATGTTGTAACCTCAAGTTAGAACATGTCAAGTTTTAACCTCAAGTGTAAAGCCCTATGCTCCATCCATGCAGACAAATAGACAACCTTATCTGACAGTACAGTACATCAAATTATCTAATGCCATTCCATAAGCCGCATGATTTGTAAATTATTTTACTAAAATACTCTATCTACTTGTCAAATTTAACTAGTGAATTTTTAAATTTACATCACCTCTCCTGTTGATTTTTTTGATACCAGCATGAAATTAGTGAAAACACTTGAATGATGATTTGTCAAACGTTTAAAGGTGAAGATATTTATTAATTTAAATGGTTTGCCAGATGGTAAATAGAAGGATTGAACCTTAAAAGTGAGGGGATTGAGAAAGTTTTGGACCCTCAAAACGAGGGCAGGGTCCAAAACGTTTGGAACCATTATATTAAAATTGTTGTACAATATGCATTTCATGCAACTTTGATATCTAAGATTGATGATATGGATAAGTCTACTTTTGCACTACAGATGTTTTATACCTCGTTAGTACTTTGGGATGTGCTACATTCATTACAGCTGATGATCTGTTACAATCATCATGGTAGACATCATAGGATGACATACCGTGAGCTTTACAATAACGGCAACTTACAGTTATATGGCCCCGATAACCCGGAAGTACTGACAATTTTTCATCATTTCTGGGATCGCAACCTCATTGGTACCGTTTCCTGTTACTAGCGATTGTTGGTTAAAGCTTAATGATACACAAAGATGCTACAGAATTGAATGTTTTTTAACACTTCTCTTTGAAATTTTTTGGGGCGGGCGTTTAATAGAGAATGGGCAATTAATAGAAACAATACGGTATATAGGTAAGGTGTCCAAAACAGGATATAATCCAAGCCCTTATCTCTGTTTTGGTTTGGTCCACTAGATATTATCTGAATGACTTCCAGTTCTCCATAAAAAATTCTTTTGGTTTCCTTTCGAGCAACTTGACTCAAGTCCATTCTATATTTTGGCCACAACTACTGACAACATGTTCTCTTTGAAACTAAGTAGCACTTGATTTTAGTTCAGACAGTCACTTTCCTAATTTCCTACTTAGGCCCTAAATAACATTTGAGCCAAATTAATAGTTTGTTGAAATGATGGGGGGGGGGGTCAAAAATGTTTCAGGCCCATTAAAACAGACCCATTGAAATAGTTTTCAAATCATGAAACCAGGGTCAAAAAAATTTCAATGACTTGGACTAAAATTTCCCCACCTACCAAAGTATTTATCAACAGTCCCTTGGACAATATACCTCTAACAGAAATGACCTTTATATACTGTAAAACATACACAAGGAACAAATCACATCAAAACAAAATGAATCACCTTCACATATAACCCTCAATTATCAGGACTGTATATTTGACATTTCTGGCACACCAGATATCAGACATTTTGTTGTCAGAACACAGACCAATTCAGTATCTTGACAGATCTACTATGAAAGATGAGATACTTTTGTATCACTTGAAGGTACATGGTCCAATTCTAAAATTTCTTTCTTCATTTCAAAGAGCATTGCATCATAATCCTTAACGGGACTAGCCTAGATTCAACCTAGAATTGAAAACTTATGGAGATGATCTAAATAAAGCTTCAAAGTATAGTAAAATCCAAAAAAGTACAAAAATGGCTCAAATTGTGAGAGAGTTTATTTGCAATACTAGTATATCAATCTTTGATGGTGGTGTGACTATCCTGTGTTTCCTTAGTCCTAAATTTGTACCTCAGATGGATTTACCATATAAAAGATCAAACAAAGCTCCTGTAGATAAACTTGATACATATAAAAAAGAAACAATTTCATCAAAAATAATTTGTTTGCCGATCACAAGTGTAGAAACAAGATCTCATTAAGTTTTCAAACTAGAAACACTGTTTTCACACCACTTTTTTGCGCCGGCACAAAAAATTTAAGTAGGTAAAGAATTGCAATTTTCTCCAATATTCATCAAAATCATGAAAAACTACTTGTAGGTTCATTACTTAATTGATTCAAGTAAAAAATATGTAGGTAAACAATTAGTGGGAAGAATCTAGGCCAGTCCTTTTAAATAAAAAATGCAGTTGTATCAGATATTGGACAATATATAAGTAAAATCAAACACAACAAAACATATCTTCTTTCTCTATCTTTTTGGAGATTAATAAAAGTTTAAACTAACTCTAAAATGTTGGGTGGACCTAACTATTATTCTGCTACCAGGATATTTACCAATCAACTATAGAGGGGGTAATAACACTTTCAATACTAGTCAGGTGAAAATCATACTGCTTCATCTTATATCGCTGAATGGCTTGCAGTGATTAATATCCCTATTGCATCTGTAGTACAATATACTTTTAGCTAGGTGGTAATCTATAAACCAAATGATACCTTAAATGCTAAAACATGACAAGATATTGTTTTCAAAGTCAAGACTACCATAAATCACTTGCATCGATTTCCATATTCAAACTACCATTGTCAATAAAGGCACAAATAAAATGTGAAATTTTTACGACACTAACAGGAAGCAAACCATTAAAGTTTCAATGTTCATTAAACTTTCATTGTAATATTTACTTTCAATTTCTATGCATATTCAAAAGTTTTTGTGGTAAATCCTTAATACAAAATATATAAAGTAGGCCAGAAAATGGGATGTATAAATTTTAAAGGCAACAGAATATTTCTTGACAAGAGACATGAGGTGGTGGTGGTGGTGGCAGTGGCAGCGGCTGCAGTGATAGATTTTAAGGCTAATGCATACCACTGATGTTATGTTGTTTCTTTAATTTTCTCCTCCCCGACACTTTTGAAATATACATCCCAAGTCTTTTCAGGCTATTTTAAGAAGCGGTCTTTCTCAAGTGTTGAGACATGTGTCTGTTGAATTGGTTGGGTATAGCATATAGGAGTGATATTTTAGGGTCAATGTCAGTTAAGTTTATGATTTCTTCAGTTTTCCAGGTAGATAATCAACTCTCAGAAATCTTTAACAGGCAGGTTTTTAAAATAAAAGAAAAGCAGATATTTACTTGAAACTTTCCACAAATTCATCTAAAAGTTGAACTACAATTTCCTTATACCCAAGGACACAAACTTATTGAACACCCCTCATACTTTCATCAATAGTATTTCAAATCATCATGTGAGTGCAAGAGAGTTATATCTGTAATAGCTGCCATTTTACATAAATTTGTATTGCACACTAAATACAATTCCAGTTTTGGGTCAGTGGCTCTTAAAATGGTTCTTCAGGGGACCATTTCAAGAGCCACTGACAAATAAAAGAACAATTTTGATGGATTATTTTATCATTCTGGTTAAAGTTAAATAAATATAACATATGGCAGCCATTGCAGATACGACTTTCTTGCACTCACATGATGAAATGTTCTGTACAGCATGTTCTCATAGGTGAAGGTAAGAAAAATTAGATGAGATTTATTTTGCTATGACAAGGGAAAGTCCCTGATCAATATTTTATTACAGGAACTCATATCTAACATATTAAATGTCATATGTAAATATCATTATCATTCATCAATGATTTAAAATAATCTTATTCTGTAACATGATATGTAGACATTGATCATCAAAAAATCACTTTGTTCTTTGTCAATTTTATGATTTCCAATTATTAAGTGGTATTATCATGGAATTCTTCAAAAACTCTAACAAGTGGTTAAATTTATGAAGAAAAAATCCATTGTTTGTCATTTAAGTTAAATTTCACTTTTACAAATCATAAAAATCACTTAATTCTTTGTCAATTTCATGATTACCAACTATTAAGTGGTGTTGTCAAGCAATTCTTCAAAACTCAAACAAGTGGTTACATTTCTGAAGAACAAATCATTTTTTTTCATTTAGAGTTAAATTTCACTTTCACAAATCATAAATAAAAAATCACTTTGTTCTTTGTCAATTTCATAATTTCCAATAATTATTAAGTGGTACCATCATGGAATTCTTCAAAAACTCCAACAAGTGGTTAAACTTCTGAAGAACAAATCCATTTTTGTCATTTAGAGTTAAATTTCACTTTTACAAATCATGAAAAAGTGAAAGTTATATTTTGTTACAGCAATTAACAAATATCGCTTTCAGGTTTTCCTTCGTCTTTCATTTGTTTCCCCTCCTCCTTCCTCTCGCTCTGCTAATGTTTACACATGACATGCTCACTGACATAAGATTCAGATGAAACCCCCTCCCACTGATGTTCCCAATTTTCTTCCTTCATTCCTTAATGAACACAACAAATAAATTCCATAAAAACATCTTACAACCTTTTAGTGTTTACAGCACAAAAAGTTATACCTATAGAGTTAAAATATTCCATGAACTTACATACTTATCTATCTTGTTTGTAAATTTCAGACATAAATTCAAAATCTTGATCATTCTTGATTCCTTAATTAAACCTTGTGCTACCTTTAAACACCCTATGACAAAGCTTAAACAAAAAATATTAAAACATGCAAAATTAATTACATACATTCATATTATTCCTAAATCACCTTTAAAGATTCCAAATTTAGCTAACCCTTTGAAGTAGGTTACACAGTCTGAAATTCACATGCAGGAAGCTATGCAACACAGAAATGTGAGTCAAAAGCACGCTCCTATCCAATTAAGCTTCCAATTATCAAATTACACAGATTTGGTGTTGATGCCTATCACATCACGAAGTGAGGTGCCATTTCAATTATCTTTAGTGTAGATTTCTAACAGAAATCTTATATCACCCTCAATTTTTATATCACTGTGTTTTTATAAATCAAGATTTCTTCTCAAAATTTAATCATAAAAACCAACAGATACCACTCTCCATAGTTAGAAACATGAGAATGTGAATTCAGATTTAACAGATATGTTACGCTTCTTGATTACTTGTAGAGATGAAATTTTGCAGATAACATAGTTCAATTTCCTGAGTTATTATAGATTATGTTTCCATAATAGGTGTGAAATTGTTATTACAAGAAAATCTATCAAATCAATTCCGGTTAAGCTGACATTTTATAAAAACTGAATCATTGGTGGTGTTTTATTTTCGACAAAATGACATTTTGACATTAGAGATAAAGATACTTGGAGCCTCCATGTGGAGTATTAACCCAGAAAAACAAAATTTACAAGAGTGACAATTAGGTTAAAGATTCGAGATAGGAAAAAGATATACGATTTTTCTCTTTTACTTTTGAAACTAACATGTTAATATTTTCTCCAATGCTTTATGATTTATTTATCTTCTTGTAAAAATTCAATGAATAGACCATTTATAACTAAGGCTTCTACTAGTAAGTTTTATTATAGTCCCTGTCTAAACAATGATAAAAAAACTGACGTATAAAGTACTTCTAGGTTTTACTAGAGCATATATAAATGCATGACCAAGATTTGTCAATGAACCAATGTAGTGACTTAAGATTGAGAACTAGACCACAAATAAATCCAATTATCTTGACAATTTTATCATCCATGAATCTATTTGTCTTATTTATTTTAGAAAGATTGCTTTACAAAACCAACAAGACAGGCTGAAAAAATAGTGTTCTTTCTGCTTAAAAGATTTTTTACTAGAGTGTAGAAAAATAAATTACCAAGACTTGTTAATTGTCTTGATTGTTCTGACAATTTCATGATCCAATGTGGTATGGGGTGTTTTACTTTATTTATTTTTTTGATTTGGAAAGTTGAAAATTGTTCTTCATACAATTATATCTTGGATGTACATTCTGGTCTTCTACAATTAAATATATTGGATTTCATGACTCATTGCGGAGATATGTTTCCCAGTATTATTAAAAAGAAAAAAGGAAATCTGAAATATAATTTATCTTCAGCATTTAAACCATCTAAATTGCACAATAAGAAACTAATGCCCGCAAGAAATGTGAGACAACAATATATTTTTAGCCATATTATTTCATGTTTGAAATTCAATACTCAAAATCAACAATTTTCAATTTAAAATATTCTTTCTTCATGTTACACATTTATGATTGTCAGAATAATATAATTTAATGTACAACATTTCGGCAGCAATTCGGTTACCATATACATCTCCCGGTTGTGACATATTTGGACTATTTTCTTTAGTTTCTACTGTAGGATTTTGTAGGATTGAGCAGGCCAAAAACTATCTCCTCAAATCTTACTGTATAAAAAATCCCTATTTACACACATTCGACCCGGGGATTTGAACCCAGGACCTTTCACATCCCAATAATCACCCATATCAAGCCACCCACCAGTGCTGCCTTGGCAGCAATTCAGTGACCATATACATCTCCCGGTTGTGATGCATTTGGACTTAAGACTAAATATTTTCTTCACTTTCTAGGTAGGATTTTGTAGGATTGAGCATGGTTAGGGTTAAACTAATTCTCTAATTTGGGTGTGACCTACAGCAAACTAGTTCCAATACTTTCTTCTAATGCATCCTTCTAATTCTACAAAATAGTTCAGCTTTTTCTACACATTTCCAACCATATTCAACTATAGAGGGGGTAGTAAGTACTAATAACTGATACACCAGCATCAATCTATATACAATATCAAAAACACTTGAATCCCGGGACTTGAATTCCTGGCTTATTTGTCATGATAGATATCCCGGCAGCATCTGCAGTGCATTATGCTTGTAGCTATGTGGCAATCTATAAACCAACTAATACATTAAATGCTTAACCACGACAAGATTGTTTTCAAAGTCAAGCTATCATAAATCACTGCATGGCACTGATTTCAAGAGTCAAAGTGCCATTGTCAATTCACCTGCACACACAAAGAGCATATACAATGTGAAACTTTTATGACACGAACAGAAGGAGAGTCATTAAATATTCAATGTTCATTCAACTTTCAGCTTATGGTCTATTTTCAATCTTTTTGTGGAGAAATCTTACTGGAAAATCAATCATGCTTAATTCTATGTAAATTCTAAAAGCAACAGAATACAGTTAGACAACACAAACACCCCCACACTCCCACCCACACACCCCCCACAGGAGTTTCATCCATTGACATACGATTGTCAAAGAGACATTCCCTTGTGACATTGACAAGTAGTTTGTACAACAAAAATAGACAAAAATTTCTTTTTTCAGGTGCATGATATTTCCTGAAGACAAGCTGTATATTATCATAACTAGTGAATATTTATAGCATTCATAGTGTGTGTAACTATGTGGTCTTATTTTTCCACATAATATAAGACTTCTTCCAAGTTTAAAAGAATACCAGATTCCCAAAAATATGTCCCAATTTATTTAAGGACATTATAGCAGGGAAAAGTAACATTTTGTGTATGGGATTGACAAATAATTTTAGTTCAAATCATATTTCTGCTCTTAATCTTTAATAAAAACACTTTTATAAAGAATCTCAACTATTCATCTAACTTAAGATTACCTGAGAGTCATTAGTATGGCTGTGGAGTTTCAAGATTAATTTTATCAAATGTTCTGCACACCATTACATTGAAGGAGGGAAGTATACTAATATGATCAGGTTTAACAAATGTTTAATTTTATAAGTTATTTTATGTCACCAGGGAAGTCTGTCATCATCTTTTTATAGCAGAAAGTCAAACTATTCAATGTCATATGCAAATATCATTATCATTAATCAATGATTTACATTTTCCAATCCATCTGAAATATGATACAAATGTATTCATTAAAAAAATCATATTTCATGTCAAATTTCATGTTTTCCAATTATATATTAAGTGGAATTTATATTTGACTCTTTGAAGGTTTTCTTTGAAAGCTCCGATAAGTGTATAAATTCCTGAAGAACAAATCAATTTCTGTCGATTTAATATAACAGATTCAACATATTTTGCTCTGCGAAAATCATGAAAAATTTATGTTCTAATTGGATATGAATATATATGGGATAATATTCAATATCTTAAATAATGTTAATTCAAATAATTTATGCAGAACATCTATATCAGAAATTGCAGTTAATGATATTGCAATGTGATGAATTTTTGAGGTAACATGGAATCAGGTTGCAAGATTAAGTTTCATTTTGTTGCAGTTTTTACAAGTTTTAAATTTCAGGTCCTATTTTTCATGATTTCCTGTACTCCCTGTTTCCTTAATATGTAAAGGCCACACACCTGTCCAGAAGGTAAAAACCCAAGGGGGCAACTCAAATATGAAAGTGATGTACGAGTGTAGGGGTCTTTTGGTGACAAAATTGGTTTTAAAAAAAAAGGTCTTTCAAAGGTGCATAAAACAGGGAGTCTTTAGGCAAAATTCATAAATAAGTACAGTCTTTCGGGTTCAAAATGACCAGAAAATTTGCAAAAGATTTTGACACAAATAGCAAAATTTTCGAATAATAACATTAAAATAAGAAAATAGTTGGTCTTTGAGTGACAAAGTTTGTTTGTGACAAGAAATTTCAGAGGAAAATAGAGGGTCATTGAGTGACAGTTGGTAAAAACAGAGGGTCTTTCGATGAGAGCAAGTGAAAAAAGTGGGTTCTTTTTGGTGGCACATAGCGCTTAACTCAAAGTTGAATGCCCCCCTCCCTGGGGTAAAAACACAGTATGAGCAGAGCTAATTATTGTAGATACCTCCACCAAACATCAAATTTCACTTAAATCCACAACAATGTCAGAATATGGTATCTTTGATATAGCAGATACTGCCTTTCATTACGAAAAATAACATTGCTTATCTCATCACTTTCTGCATACTTTTTCAAAGGTTAAAAAACATGGCTTGCAAGTTGCATTAATCGGAAATTGAAAACTGTTTTGATTTTTTGGGCAGACATGAAAACCGATATGAAACAGAAATAAGTCCTCCCACTCCATCTCTCTTGCCATATCTCTAGCTTAACATGACAAAAACATTTTTTTCTCTTTTTAAGGCTCTTAACAGAGCATTCAATATGACATTTGTAATATAATTACAAATCAAATCATTATAACAAAATTACTTAACACAAATACACAATATTAAAGAAAATATTAATAAAACTACACAATATATAATAAAATAAGAAAGTAATTAAAAGAATCACAAATCAATTTTATCATCCGTGAATCTATTTGTTTTATTTACTTTAGAAATATTGCTCTACAAAACCTACACGACAGGCTGAAAAAATAGCGTTCTTTCTGCTTAAAAGATTTTTTACTTGAGTATAGAAAAAAAAATGACCAAGAATTTGAATTGTTGGGCTAAAAAAACACTTGAATTCCTGGCTTATTTGTCATGATTGATATCCCTGCAGCATCTGCAGTGTATGCTTTTAGCTATGTGGCAATCTATAAACCAACTAATACATTAAATGCTAAAACATGACAAGATTGTTTACAATGTCAAGCCTGTCATAGATCACTGCATGACATTGATTTCAAAAGTCAAAGAGCCATTGTCAATTCACCTGCATACATAAAAAAGCAAATACAATGTGAAACTTTTATGAAACTAGAAGGAGAGCCATTAAAGTTTCAATGTTCATTCAACTTTCAGCTAGTGAATATTTATAGCATTCATAGTGTATGTTACAACTTCATGGTCTTATTTTTCCAGTAAATAAAAGATTTTAAGAACTGCCAACTGAAGAAGAATAGCTAATTTCCAAAAATGTGACCAACATTTTTGGAGGTCTGTATAGCAGGGAAAAATAAACTTTTCTAAATGGAGTTGTCAAATAATCTTTGCTTAAAATCATAGTTTTGCCCTTAACCATAATTGGCCGTATAAGATTTTCTGTTTCTAGCTCATCAGAAAGGGAGGGGTGAAAAAAGCATGGTTTCACTTGGATTTCTTGCACTCACATAACAAAATGTTCTGTACAGCATGTTCTCAAAGGTGAAGGTAAGACATTTTAGATAAGATTTATTTTGTTACAACAGGGGAAAGTCCCTGATCAATATCTTATTACAGGAACTATTACCTAGCATATTAAATGTCATATGCAAATATCATCATCATTAATCAATGATTTAAAATGATCCTATTCTGTAACATGATATGTAGACATTGATCATTAAAAAATCACTTTGTTCTTTGTCAATTTTATGATTTCCAATTATTAAGTGGTATTATCATGGAATTCTTAAAAAACTCCAACAAGTGGTTAAATTACTGAAGAACAAATCCATTTTTGTCATTTAGAGTTCAATTTCACTTTTACAAATCAAGAAAAAAGTTGCAGTTTTAACAAGTATCGCTTTCAGCTTTTCCTTCATTTTTTTTTGTTTCCCCGTCTCCTTCCTCTCGCTCTGCTAATGACATACTCACTGACATGAGATTCAAGTGAAAACCCCTCCCAGCTATGTTCATCTCTTTCTTGCTACATTCCTTGCTGAACATAACAAATATATTCAATAAAACCACCTTATAACTTTTTAAAGTTTAGAGCACAAAAGGTTATACCTATAGAGTTAAAATATTCCATGAACTTACATACTTATCTATCTTTATTGTAAATTTCAGACAAAATTTCAAAATCTTGATCATTCTTGATTCCTTAACCCTATTTAACGCGACCCCCGAATTTCGAAATTGCTTTTTCAGGCTGTATCAACAATATCTAGACATGTGAAATCAAATACAGTGCTCAGAATGGTTGATTTATGACCCCCAAATAGAAATACATTCTTTTTACCCAATTTTTCTATCTTTAAAGCATGATTTAATGGATTAAATGGCCTGAAACCATGAGATTTTGTCCAATTTTAGGCCAAAATTTAGCTCAAAAATTGGGACAAAACTGTCAAAAATTATGAAATGTTTATCAAATAAAATAATTTCTTTTGATTTGAAGAGATAATTATACTGGCTTCCTCAATAGAACCTAAAAATATATACTTTTGAACATAAGTAGCCAAAATACTTACTTAGATTTATGAAAAATTAGTTTTAAACAAGAAGCTCATTAATTATTCATGAGCTAATTTGCATATGATTTGCATAATTGATAATGCATCCTCATTTTCAGAAGGCTGAATGTCCAAGCTATCCAGTGATGTGCCACTTCCAATACCATTATAAACGAGTCTCATTAAAAACATGCCATATAATTCCTACTACCCGGTGCACACAATTCATGCCATTTTGGGGCGGGTTAAATAGGGTTAATTAAACATTGTGTTACCTTTAACACCCCATAACAAAGCTTGACCAAAAAATATTAAAAATTCATGAGCTAATTTGCATATAATGTGCATAATTGATAATGCATCCTCATTTTCAGAAGGCTGAATGTCCAAGCTATCCAGTGATGTGCCACTTCCAATACCATTATAAACGAGTCTCAT
>JXSR01S046668.1:51634-72906 GCA_000969725.1 Ophiothrix spiculata
ACTGCTTTGAGGGGCATGGTTTAAATTATTTTCCAGGGGTGATCTCAAGACCACAAATATTGACTGCTTTGAGGGGCATGGTTTAAATTATTTTCTCGAGGTGATATTCATAGTTTTGAGATCACCGAGGGGAAATAATTTTAACCATACCCCTCAAAGCAGTCAATATTTGTTTTCTATACCGAATAAAAGAACCATTTTAGCACTCAAAGCGCCTGATGATAATTTACGATATTTGTTTCTCCTTTCAGTGCTGACCGCGTCGTATTGTGCGCACAAGATAACAAGCTTACGCACTGCAGCGCATGTTTGACCATGAATGCTTAAAATCATGCGCGTAAAGCTCGAGTTACACGACGCAAAATATATTGACCGGGCCTAGTGAAAAATATGCCCGCGCATAGTAAATTTATAGGGCCGAGTTAAATCCAGCCCCTCACTTTTAACCAATTAGAGGACAAGAATCTATATATAAGGTATATAATGAGTTTTATCATAGTCCCTGTCTACAAAATGATACAAAAACTGACAAATAAAGTGCTTCTAGTTTCACTAGAGCATAGATCAATGCATGACCAAGATTTGTCGATGAACCAATGTAGTGACTTAAGATTGAGAACTAGACCACAAATAAATCCAATTATCTTGACAATTTTATCATCCATGAATCTATTTGTTTTATCTATTCTAGAAAGATTGCTTTACAAAACTTACAAGACAGGCTGAAAAAATAGTGTTCTTTCCGCTTAAAAGATTTTTTACTAGAGTGCAGAAAAATAAATGAAAAGAATTTGAAATGTTAGGCTAGAAAAGTTAATTATCTTGGTTGTTCTGACAATTTCACGATCCAATGTGGTATGGGGTGCTTTATTTTATTTATTTTTTACTTGGAAAGTTGAAAATTGTTCTTCATATAAGTATATCTTGTATGTACATTCTAGTCTTCTACGATCAAATATATTGGATTTCATGATTCATTGCTGGGATATGTTTCCAAATTTCATTTTTTTTTAAAGGAAATCTGAAATATAATTCATCTTCAGCATTTTAACCATCTAAAATGCACAATGAGAATCTGAGATGTGAGACAAACAATATATTTTTAGCCTTAGTATATCATGTTTGAAATTCAATACTCAACATCATCATTTTTCAATTTAAAATATTCTTTTTTCATGTTACAATATTCAATCTACAGCATTTTGGCCAGAATAATGTAAAAAAAAATGAAACCTACTCTAGAAAGGATTGCAAAAGTCAAAAATACTCGTTAAAAGGTTTAAATAACATTTTGTTGTACCCACCAAGAACATATTAAATTAATTCTCTAATTTGGGTGTGACCTACAGCAAACTTTCTTCTAATTCTACATAATAGATTAGCTTTTTCTGTACATATCCAACCATAGACAACTATAGAGGGGGTAATAACTACTCTGCAATATCAAAAATACTTGAATTCCTGGCTTATTTGTCATGATTGATACCCCCACAGCATCTGTAGTGCATTATGCTTTTAGCTATGTGGCAATCTATAAACCAACCAATACACTAAATGCTAAAACATGACAAGATTGTTTCAGAGTCAAGACTACCATAAATCACTGCATAGCATTGATTTCAAGAGTCAAAGAGGCATTGTCAATCCACCTACACATATAGAGGAGCAAGTACAATGTGAAAGTTTTATGACACTAACAGAAGGAGAGCCATTGAATTTTCAATGTTCATTCAACTTTCAGCTTATTTTCAATCTTTTTGTGGAGAAATCTTACTGGAAAATCAATTATGCTTAATTCTATGTGAATTCTAAAAGCAACAGAATACAGTTCGACAACACAAACACCCCCACACTCCCACCCACAAACACCCCACAGGAGTTTCATCCTTTGGCATTTGCTTGTCGAAGAGACAATCCCTTGTGACATTGACAAGTAGTTTGTACAACAAAAATAGACAAAAGTTTCTTTTTTCAGGTGCATGATATTTCCTGAAGACAAGCTGTATATTATCATAACTAGTGAATATTTATAGCATTCATAGTGTGTGAAACTACGTGGTCTTATTTTTCCACAAAATATAAGACTTCTACCAAGTTTAAAAGAATAGCAGATTCCCAAAAATATGTCCCAATTTTTTTGAGGACATTATAGCAGGGAAAAATAACATTTTGTGTATGGGATTGACAAATAATTTTAGTTCAAATCAAATTTCTGCTCTTAATCTTTTATAAATACACTTTTATAAAGAATCTCAACTACAGCTTGTCCCAATATTAATGCAACGAGCAAATAAAAAATGTTAGAAAATAGTTGCCAAAAGATTATACCATAAAAATATATGTTTTTTAAAATGGGAGTTATTACTCTACAACATGCTTTTTGTCCCGTTTCATTTAACCACTCCTGTCCAAAGATATGAAGAATTTAAGAAAGTCCTTTAAATCTACTTTGGTCCGATTTGTAAGTTTAGACTTCCAGCTAAAGAAATGCAAACTTGAAATGAAGAGAATTCTGTAACCAATTAGACCACAATCAATCCAAACCAATCTTACCTGACCAGTACCTAACATTAAGTGATATTTTAAGTTAAATCTTAACTTAAAAAGGTTAACATTTTCAATTAAAGTACGGATCTTCCGGATACTCTCATTTTCCTTGAATCTGTAACGTCTGGTGCGACAATCGAGTAGTTTAGGATAAAATTTCTACCAAAAGAGTTGAAAATAAAGGATTCTAATAAAAGATGTCAACCAATAATAAGTCTTAAACCGTTACCACGAAAGAAAACGGAAGACAAAGGAGTTTAAGAACTCAAGTAAGTTAATGATTCATTTTGGCCCGTCAAGGGGACGCAACAGGTTGACTAAACCAGACGCAATAACCTGCTTAATATCAGCAAATCATCATTAAATTAAGTCCTTATGTTATGAAATGGGTTCAAGGGATGCTTTTCCTAATCAGGTGATGTTTTTAGCCATTTCCATTCAACGTGTGCCCAATGACGTCACCAGAGATGAATCTTTACAGATTAACAAATCAGACCATCAAGATTTTTCGGGTCCTTACAAAATATGCAATAACTTTTGATTCAGAGATCCAAATTAAACAAAACAAAAATCCTGTAAAAGCCAATGGTCTACTCTATAATATTATTGTAACGTTTGCTCATCATTGTGCTCTGTTCTCTCAAAATAAAAGTTCAAAGTTCGTTGCGTTTTCATTGGGACACCCTGTATTCATCTAACTTAAGATTACCTGAGAGTCATTAGTATGGCGGTGGAGTTTCAAGAATAATTTCATCAAATGTTCTGCACAAAATTTCTTTATATTGAAGGAGGGAAGTATACTAATATGATCAGGTTTAACAAATGTTTAATTTCATAAGCTATTTTATGTCACCAGGGAAGTCTGTCATCGTCTTTTTATTTCAGAAAGTCAAACTATTCAATGTCATATGCAAATATCATTATCATTAATCAATGATTTACATTTTCCCAATACATCTGAAATATGATACGAATGTATTCATTAAAAAAATCATATTTCATGTCAAATTTCATGTTTTCCAATTATATATTAAGTGGCATTTATGGTTAGCTCTTTGAAGGTTTTCTTTGAAAGCTCCGATAAGTGAATAAATTCCTGAAGATTTAAGTTTAAGATTCAGCATATTTTTTTCTTCCTAAAATCAAGAAAATACTCTGTTTTAATTGGATAGGAATATATACGGGACAATATTCAATATCCTAAACAATGTTCATTCAAAAAATTTGTCCAAAACATCTATATCAGAAATAACAGGAAAGTGGCAATGCAAAATTATGTGATGACTTTTTGAGGTTGGAATCAGGTTGCAAGATTAAGTTTCATTTCTTTCTTTTTCTTTTCTTTTTTGTATTTTCTAACAAGATTTAAAATTCAGGTGTCCTTGTCCTATTTTTCATGATTTCTTGTACTCCCTGTTTCCTTACTATGTAAAGGCCACACACCTGTCCAGAAGGTAAAAACCCAAGGGGGCTACTCAAATATGAAAGTGATGTACGAGTGTAGGGGTCTTTTGGTGACAAAACTGGAAAAAAGGGGGTCTTTGAGAGTCATACCGCAAAAAATTTGGGATCTTTAGGCAAAAATCATAAAAAAGAACAGTCTTTCGAGTTCAAAATGACCAAAAAAATTGCAAAAGATTTGGACAAATTTAGCAAAATTTTCTAACAATAAAATAAAATTAAGAAAATTGTTGGTCTTTGAGTGACAAAGTTTGTTTGTGACAAGGAATTATAGAGGACAAATAAAGGGTCATTGAGTGACAGTTACCAAAAATAGAGGGTCTTTCGGTGAGAGCGAGTGAGTGGGTTCTTTTTGGTGGCACATAGCGCATAACTCAAAGTTGAATGCTCCCCTCCCTGGGGTAAAAACACAGTATGAGCAGAGCTAATTATTGTAGATACCTCCGCTAAACATCAAATTTCACTTAAATCCACATCAATGTTTGAATACTGTATCTTTGATATAGCAGATACTGCCTTTCGTTAGGAAAAATAATATTGCTTATCTAATCATTTTCTGCATACTTTTTCAAAGGTTAAAAAATATGGCTTGCATTGATCGGAAATTGAAAACTGTTTTGACTTTTTGGGCAGACATGAAAACCAATATGAAACAGAAATAAGTCCTCCCACTCCATCTCTCTTGCCATATCTCTAGCTTATCATGACAATTTTTTTTTTTCTCTTTTTAACCCTTTGAACTCGACGAGCCGGTATACCGGCTCACATGTACATGTACCGTATACCCGACGAGCCGGTTTACCGGCTTTTAGGTCATGTGTCAGAAATTGTATGATGTTTCTTGTCAACAAGCATGAGTAGTTACAATTTTCAATAGTCTTATTTATACTGGAAGACATCAATGAAGCTTTGAACCCATGGTTGATGGGTCATTTTGCTCTTATTTACTAGAGAGAGGTGAACAATTTCTCATATTTTTGTAAATTTGCCAATCAGAATTTTCAACAAATGTGGCTTCGCCCATAGACTACAACGTAAATTCCGAATATGTTGGTTGACATAAATAATATTCTTTTGTTAATGCTGGTTATTGGAACAATTTAGACTACTGTAAAATGGAAAAGTAAAGCAAGGGAAATCAAAATCTAAGTAAGTTTAGGGATTATATTTTGTTTTTTTAACTTTCAGGTTGGCCTGGGTCAGCAGTACAGATACAAGTGGAATGGCTAGGGTCCAAACAGAGCCTTAACAATATGACATTTGTAATATAATTACAAATCAAATCATTATAACAAAATTAACAATATTAAAGAAAATATTTATAAAACTACACAATATATAATAAAATAAGAAAGTAATTAAAAGAATCACAAATGATTCAGGTCAGATATGATTCAATAAGCATTTCAATTTCTTTGCTGGAGGAATTTCTGACCTTTTTCGGATGTTCCATCCAAGTAAATCTGGTTTTGATTTCTAGTTAAAGCATATGCATAAGTATGTCACTATTGTAATCTTTGTTTTCAAAATTTCTGTTATTTATACATTTGTATATTACAAAAGAAGCGCAATTAATGAAAAAGTTCAGTAATTTAAAATCTTTGCAATATTTAAGCCAAAAATTAATGTTTCATAATTCATTTTAAATGTATCATAAACATTGTTGCAGACTCAATACTTTTCCAAAAATTAGCAACTTTTTTTACAATCATGACAAAACATAATAAAAACCACCTCACAACTTTTGACTGTCTGTAGCATTGAAACTAATACATTTTTGTTCCATTCATAAGTTTTTGATAAAATTAAAAACAAAAAAATGTTAACTTTAAGTACTCGATAACAAACCTTAACCAAAATATATTAAAAATTAAAAATGTATAACATAAACTCATATTTCTCCTAAATCACATTGATAAGATTCAAAATTTACATTAAGCTTAAGCTATGAAGTTCACATGCAGGAAGTTATGCTACAACTTTTGATTGTATAGAAAATGGAAGGTAACAATTTTTCTTTCTTTAAGAAGTTTCTGGCAGAATTAAAACTTTTGACATTTTTTGATTAATTAATCAAATATTAGTGTGCTTACTTTAGACATAAGCTTAAACAATGAATTGGGATATTTCTTATTACAGGATCATTCAAGAGGTGTGAAGCATTCAAAATTAATAACATAAGTCCTATTACTCCCAAATCATCTTTAAAGTTTCAAAATTTACAGTAAGCTTCAGCTAAAAAAGTAGGTTACACAACCTGAAATCCACACGAAAAAGCTATTTAACCAAGCAATGTGACTTGAAAACATGCTCCTATCCAATTAGGCTACCAATTATCAAATTACACAGAATTGGTGTAGATGCCTATCACATCACGAAGTTAGGTGTCATTTCAATTATCTTCAGTATAGATTTCTAACAGAAATCTTATATCACCATCAATTTTTACATCAATGTGTTTTTATAAATCATGATTTGTTCTCAAAATTTAATCATAAAAACCAACAGATACCACTCTCGATGGTAAGAAACATGAGAATGCAAATTCAGATTTTACAGATATATTACGCTTCTGATTACTTGTGGAGATCAAATTTTGCAGATAACATAGTTCAATTTCCTGAGTTATTAAAGATTATGTTTCCATAATAGGTGTGAAATTGTTATTACAAGAAAATCTATCAAATCCATTCCGGATAGGCTGACATTTTATCAAACCTGAATCATTGGTGGTGTTTTATTTTTGACAACATGACATTTTGACATTAGAGATAAAGATACTTGGAGCCTCCATGTGGAGTATTAAACCAGAAAAACAAAATTGACAAGAGTGACAGTTAGGTTAAAAGTTTTGTGGGTGGAAAAAGATATATGATGTTTCTTTTATACTTTTGAAACTAACATGGTAATATTTTCTCCAAAGCTTTATCGTTTATTTATCTTCTTGTAAAAATTTAAAGAATAGACCATTTATAACTAAGGCTACTACTATTTAGTTTATTATAGTCCCTGTCTAAAAAATGATACAAAACCGACACATTAAGTGCTTCTAGTTTAACTAGAGCATAGATAAATGCATGCGTAAGAACAGCGGTTAGCTGAGACGGGCCACCCTGTATAAATATAATAAATAATAATAATAATGACCAAGATTTGTTGATGAACCAATGTAGTGACTTAAGATTAAGAACTAGACCACAAATAAATCCAATTATCTTGAAAATGTTATCATCCATGAATCTATTTGTTTTATTTATTCCAGAAAGATTGCTTTACAAAACTTACAAGACAGGCTAAAAAAATAGTGTTCTTTCTGCTTAAAAGATTTTTTACTAGAGTGCAGAAAAATAAATGAAAAGAATTTGAAATGTTAGGCTAGAAAAGTTAATTGTCTTGATTGTTCTGACAGTTTCACGATCCAATGTGGTATGGGGTGCTTTATTTTATTTATTTTTTACTTGGAAAGTTGAAAATTGTTCTTCATACAAGTGTATCTTGGATGTACATTCTGGTCTTCTACGATCAAATATATTGGATTTCATGACTCATTGCAGGGATATGTTTCCCAATTTTATTAAAAAGAACGACTTCCCATTCAACTCAATGGGGAAAATACCGGCTAGCGGACACTTCGATTGATTTTAGCAAATTGTCAAAATATTTTGATTCCAAAATCATATGAGATGTATGGTATTCCGATCACAACAAAATGACAAACAGGTCATCATTTCACAGATTTTCGTCTCGCTAAAAAAGAGAGAAAATGAAGGGATGACTGGCTGAAGTATTGATTGTTTTCACCGCGCACGAAGTCCAGCGGGAATTATTTTTAGATCATTGTGCTGCGTATACCCTGCGTATGACGTGGGTCCGCTTTCGCCTATATAACCCTAACCCACTGCAGGCCAAAAACTATCTCCTCGAATCTTACTGTATAAAAAATCCCTATTTACACACATTCGACTCGGGGATTTGAACCCGGGACCTTTCACATCCCAGTTATCACCCATACCAAGCCACCCACGAGTGCTGCCTTGGCAGCAATTCAGTGACCATATACATCTTCCGATTGTGATGCATTTGGACTTAAGACTATTTTCTTCATTTTCTAGGTAGGATTTTGTAGGATTGAGCATGGTTAGGGTTAAACTAATTCTCTAATTTGGGTTTGACCTACAGCAAACTAGTTCCAATACTTTCTTCTAATTCAACAAAATAGTTTAGCTTTTTCTACACACATCCAACCATAGTCAACTATAGAGGGGGCAATAACTGATACACCAGTATCATTCTGCAATATCAAAAACACTTGAATTCCTGGCTTATTTGTCATGATTGATATCCCCGCAGCATCTGCAGTGCATTATGCTTTAAGCTATGTGGCAATCTATAAACCAACTAATACATTAAATGCTAAAACATGACAAGATTGTTTTCAAAGTCAAACCTACCATAAATCACTGCATGGCATTGATTTCAAAAGTCAAAGTGCCATTGTCAATTCACCTGCACACACAAAGAGCATATACAATGTGAAACTTTTATGACACTAACAGAAGGAGAGCCATTAAATGTTCAATGTTCATTGAACTTTCAGCTTATGGTTTATGTTTAATCTTTTTGTGGAGAAATCTTACTGGAAAATCAATCATGCTTAATTCTATGTAAATTCTAAAAGCAACAGAATACAGTTCAACAACACAAACACCCCCACACTCCCACCCACACACACACCCCACAGGAGTTTCATCCATTGGCATTTGCTTGTCGAAGAGACATTCCCTTGTGACATTGACAAGTAGTTTGTACAACAAAAATAGACAAAAGTTTCTTTTTTTAAGTGCCTGATATTTCCTGAAGACAAGCTGTATATTATCATAACTAGTGAATATTTAAAGCATTCATAGTGTGTGTCTTATTTTTCCACAAATTTATAGCATTCATAGTGTGGTCTTATTTTTCCACAAAATATAAGACTTCTACCAAGTTTAAAAGATTACCAGATTCCCCAAAATATGTCCCAATTCTTTTAAGGATATTATAGCAGGGAAAAGTAACATTTTGTGTATGGGATTGACAAATAATTTTAGTTCAAATCAAATTTCTGCTCTTAATCTTTTATAAATACACTTTTATAAAGAATCTCAACTATTCATCCAACTTAAGATTACCTGAGAGTCATTAGTATGGTGGTGGAGTTTCAAGATTAATTTTATCAAATGTTCTGCACACCATTACATTGAAGGAGGGAAGTATACTAATATGATCAGGTTTAACAAATGTTTAATTTCATAAGCTATTTAATGTTACCAGGGAAGTCTGTCATCGTATTTTTATAGCAGAGAGTCAAATTATTCAATGTCATATGCAAATATCATTATCATTAATCAATGATTTACATTTTCCCAATACATCTGAAATATGATACGAATGTATTCATTAAAAAAATCATATTTCATGTCAAATTTCATGTTTTCCAATTATATATTAAGTGGCATTTATATTTAGCTCTTTGAAGGTTTTCTTTGAAAGCTCCGATAAGTGAATAAATTCCTGAAGAACAAATCAATTTCTGTCAATTTAATTTAACAGATTCAACATATTTTGCTCTTGCTAAAATCATGAAAAATTTCAGTTTTCATTGGATAGGAATATATGGGACAATATTCAATATCTTAAATAATGTTCATTCAAATAATTTGTGTAGAACATCTATATCAGAAATTGCAGTTAGTGATATTGCAATGTAATGACTTTTTGGTAATATGTAATAGGTAATATGGAATCAGGTTGCAAGATTAAGTTTAATTTTGTTGCAGTTTTTACAAGTTTTAAATTTCAGGACCTATTTTTTATGGGTTCCTGTACTGCCTGTTTCCTTAATATGTAAAGGCCACACACCTGCCCAAAAGGTGCAAACCCCAGGGGCTATTCAAATATGAAAGTGATGTACGAGTGTAGGGGTCTTTTGGTGACAAAATTGGTTTTTAAAAAAAAGGTCTTTCAGAGGTGCAAAAAACAGGGGGTCTTTAGGCAAAATTCATAAATAAGTACAGTCTTTCGGGTTCAAAATGACCAGAAAATTTGCAAAAGATTTTGACACAAAAAGCAAAATTTTCGAATAATAACATTAAAATAAGAAAATGGTTGGTCTTTGAGTGACAAAGTTTGTTTGTGACAAGAAATTTCAGAGGAAAAATAGAGGGTCATTGAGTGACAGTTAGCAAAAACAGAGGGTCTTTCGGTGAGAGCGAGTGAAAAAAGTGGGGTCTTTTTGGTGGCACATAGCGCATAACTCAAAGTTTAGTGCCTCCCTCCTTGGGGTAAAAACACAGTATGAGCAGAGCTAATTATTGTAGATACCTCCGCTAAACATCAAATTTCACTTAAATCCACATCAATGTTTGAATATTGTAACTTTGATATAGCAGATACTGCCTTTCGTTAGGAAAAATAATATTGCTTAGCTCATCATTTTCTGCATACTTTTTCAAAGGTTAAAAAACATGGCTTGCATTGATCGGAAATTGTAAACTGTTTTGACTTTTGGGGCAGACATGAAAACCGATATGAAACTGAAATAAGTCCTCCCACTCCATCTCTCTTGCCATATCTCTAGCTTATCATGACAAAAACTTTTTTTCTCTTTTTAACCCTTTGAACCCGACGAGCCGGTATACCGGCTCACATGTACATGTACCGTGTACCCGACGAGCCGGTTTATCGGCTTCTAGGTCACGTGTTAGAAATTTTATGTTTCTTGTCAACAAGCATTAGTAGTAACAATTTTCAATAGTTTTATTTATACTGGAAGACATCAATGAAGCTTTGAACCCATGGTTGATGGGTCATTTTGCTCTTATTTACCAGAGAGGTGAACAATTTCTCATATTTTTGTAAATTTGCCAATCACAATTTTCAACAAATGTGGCTTCGCCCATAGACTACAACGTAAATTCTAAATATGTTGGTCACATAAATAGTATTCTTTTGTTAATGCTGGTTATTGGAACAATTCAGACTACTCTAAAATGGAAAAGTAAAGCAAGGGAAATCAAAATCTAAGTAAGTTTAGGGATTATATTTTGTTTTTTAACTTTCAGGTTGGCCTGGGTCAGCAGTACAGATACAAATGGAATGGCTAGGGTTCAAAGGGTTAAGGCTCTTAACAGAGCCTTAACAATATGACATTTGTAATATAATTACAAATCAAATCATTATAACAAAATTACTTTACACAAATACACAATATTAAAGAAAATATTTATAAAACTACACAATATATAATAAAATAAGAAAGTAATTAAAAGAATCACAAATGATTCAGGTCAGATATGATTCAATAAGCATTTCAATTTCTTTGCTGGAGGAATTTCTGACCTTTTTCGAATGTTCCATCCAAGTAAATCTGGTTTTGATTTCTAGTTAAAGCATATGCATAAGTATGTCACTATTGTAATCTTCGTTTTCAAAATTTCTGCTATTTATACATTTGTATATTACAAAAGCACAATTAATATAAAGTTCAATAAATTAAAATCTTTACAATATTTAAGCCAAAAATTACCGTTTCATAATTCATTTTAAATGTATCATAAACATTATTTAATTGTTGAGTTGCAGACTCAGCACTTTTCCAAAAATCAGCAACTGTTTTTACAATCATGACAAAACATAATAAAAATCACCTCACAACTTTTGACTGTCTAGAGCATTGAAACTAATACATTTTTGTTCCATTCATAAGTTTTGGATAAAATTAAAAACAAAAAATGTTAACTTTAAATACTCCATAACAAACCTTAACCCAAATATATTAAAAATTAAAAATTTATGTCATAAACTCATGTTTCTCCAAAATCACATTCATAGATTCCAAATTTACATTAAGCTTAAACTATGAAGTAGGTTACAAAGTCTGAAATTCACATGCAGGAAGTTATGCTACAACTTATGATTGTATCCATTTTTCTTTCTTTAAGAAGTTTCTGGCAGAATTAAAACTTTTGACAATTTTTGATTAATTAATCAAATATTGGTGTGCTAACTTTAGTCTAACAAGAACAAAGTTAACAGGACCGTTCAAGAGGTGTGAAACATTCATAATTAATAACATAAGTCCTATTTCTCATAAATCATCTTTTAAGTTTCAATATTAACAGTAAGCTAGTTACAAAGTAGGTTACACAACCTGAAACCCACATGAAAAAGCTATTCAACCAAGCGATGTGACTAGAAAGCATGCTCCTATCCAATTAGGCTACCAATTATCAAATTACACAGATTTGATGTAGATGCCTATCACATCACGAAGTGAGGTGTCATTTCAATTATCTCCAGTTTAGATTTCTAACAGAAATCTTATATCACCATCAATTTTTACATCACTATGTTTTTATAAATCAAGATTTCTTCTCAAAATTTAATCATAAAAACCAACAGATACCACTCTCAATAGTTAGAAACATGAGAATGTGAATTCAGATTTTACAGATATGTTACGCTTCTTGATTACTTGTAGAGATGAAATTCCGCAGATAACATAGTTCAATTTCCTGAGTTATTATAGGTTATGATTCCATAATGGGTGTGAAATTGTTGTTACAAGAAAATCTATCCGATCAATTACGGTAAAGCTGACATCATAAGAGAAATGAATCGTTTGAGGTGTTTTATTTTTGACAAAAAGTCAGTCTCGATGTGAAGTATTATCAAAGAATAACAAGAAAACTGTTTTGAATGTGTTGTTTAGGAACTTTTAAGATAGTAAAAGATAAAGGACGAATACTTTTTTTTTCTGTATCTGGCAGTTCCTGTGACAGTTATTTGTAAAGAATTACAGATACACTTCATAAAAACAGTGAAGCTGGGGTAATACCTAACCATTCTGATTTCTGATTTGGACTCCGAGTAAAGACAAACCTGGAGCCAATCAGTCAATTTAAAACAGAATGGTGGATTAAATAGCATAAATTAAGTGGTTACTTAAAAAGTTTTTATCTTTGAGAGAGGTAACTCCCCTTCAAAACACCATGCTGTGCCTTTTGACATATAACGATAGGCAATAGTGCATAACTGCCACTTTTTTACAACAAAATCGCTACATCAAAGTGCACTACTGGAATATTGCTGTGTATGACTTACCCAAAATCTTCTCAGGTACTCCCACCAAGTCACTATGTCATAGTGCAGAGCGGCAACAACTGGAATTTTGCTGTGTATATGCAACTTACCTGCGATTTTCTCAGGTACTCCTACAAAGTCTTGTGAATTTAAACTAGGTCTACAATCAGGTAACTTGACCATTTCCCTGAGTTCTTTGATAGTGAATGCCACTTGCAGGGGTCCTCTCCTTCCTACAAGGTATACACGTCTTATGGTGCTTTTTCTGATAGCTTCCAATGCATGTTCTGTTATGTCGGTTTTCTGAAGAGGAAAAGACATTTAGAAGTGTACAATTTTTGGAAAAACATTTATATTTTAACAGAATAAACTACAATCTCAGTTCAGCGGAACTCACAATTCGGATACGTATCTGAATTTGGATACCCACGTACCAAAATTCTGATACCCGTTTCAGAATTAGGATATGGAGGGGTATCCGAATTCTGATACTCTTGTTGTTGCACAGGTAACAAATCTTTAGCGCAAGCTGGCAAGTACATGTAGAAAATCTTTCTTGCATCTATGATAAATGTATCTGTGAAAATGTCATTTCCATCTGTGCAACTCCAACAGAACAGCCTCGAAACATGTCCTGTTCACAGAAAGCAAAATCATTTGGCCAAAACTTTGTTAGAATTAGATGACAAATGATGATAATGTTGCTATCTTTTGCATATACCGTGATCCCGTTTCTGCTGTTTTTAATCAAAATTCAGATACGGGTATCAGAATTTTGATACTGGGTATCTAAATTCAGGTACGTATCCGAATTGTGAGTTCCGCCAAACTGATCTTGGTGAAATGGCTTGGACACTTCATCATGTGATTGACAAAAATTTGTAAGTACAAATAGCTGCATTTTCCTTAAATTTGCATTACACACTGTTTAATGTCCAGTAAGGGACATAATCAATTTAGAGACGAGCGCTAGCTCTGAGGCGATTGAGCACATAATTAGTTGCTCGTCCTTCCCTTGCATCTCATTACAAATATCAGGTAATATAATGGTTAATAATATTAAGAGGTACTTAATGATCTAATTTAAGATGGCTGCTTGTCCCATGCAGTGAATTGTTTCAGGTCAAGTGGCTTAGCTCATCCTTGCTCGGCTCGGGCAAGTTGGTTGGGTCTAAATTGATTATGTCCCTAATAATAAATAAATTAAAATGTCACTAATAATTCGCATAATACAGATTTCATAAACAATAAAAGCAAATTAATGACATTTTAAACCCACCAACATTTTTGACTATTGCCTGATTTCCTATAACAAAATAACCTTATTTGTTAAAATTTCAGCATAACATATTTGCTAAAGTTACAGCATAAAAAGTAAATACAAATATTTAGTATATGGATACGTAAAAAGAATATTATGTTTCATGACCTCACCACCATCCATTTTAACAAATTTATAATATCTATTTGTAAAATTTCAGTCAAACCCCTCTTAAAAAGGATCCAACAAAGTTTAATCTTTCTTTCACCTTACAATGATTTATGTAAGAGCTAATACAGAAGAGCTTGAGGCCACTAAGGAGTTTTTAACCTCAAACCTAAAAAACAGACCTGGATCAAAAATCTCTCCCTATGTGAGCCAATATGCAAAATATCTGTTCACATCAAGAGCTGTTTTTGTGCAGAAAATCAAGTGTTCCCTTCCTCCTGATTTTTCTGAGAATCTGGATTTATGAAACTCATCATAATTTTGACATGGCCAAATGAACAGGAAATTTGCTTTCATCTGAAATCTCTCCTTCTGGGAATGAAATATTTTTGTGGCAATCAGGAAATTACAAGCATTCCTGTGAAGTCTCTTATGAAGTATAATTGCCAAGATGAAAGCCTCAAGAGGTGTACTTGCCATCATAATGTCAGACACAATATGATTCAAGACAGGTACATCCAACAGAAGATAATCATGGGTATCCCATCATGCATTGCTGAGTCCTGTGGCATTGTTTGTATGGAAATCATGTGAGTAGTTACTGATAAAATGCCCATAAATTAAAGTTAATTATTGTAATTTTTCAATTTGGGCATATTTCATCACTAACTCCTCCCACACTTCCTGTTTGAAGTTTCTCATAGGAACTAATGCATGATGGGATACGCATGACATATTCTCTTGGTACAACCAATTCTAAACTGTTTCAGCTCACATATACCGAAAGGTACCAAGTTGGTAAATGTCAATATAATAAGATGAGAAATATAATGAACATCTTAAACATTAATTCTTAAACATTGGATGGTTGTATCATTTGTATATTGATGTGTCATGGGGAGGCCTGTAAGCACTATTTTTAAGCAAACAGTTTTGACCCCACTATTGTAATATTGCCATCACAATTTCACCACACCTCCATAATTGTGAGTCTATTACCGTCACAGCATTATACTCTATAAACCTTGAAGTATGTATTCTCTATCCACCGCCATATGTCAGTCCCCCTATATTTTGGACACAGTCGATTGTATGTGAGAGGGATGATACTTTACTGTCAATTTGCCAGTTATTAATTGATTTCATATTATTGTTGGTCGGGTACATGAAACGCTTGTTCCGAATAATAAATTTGGTGCACCGTGTCTAATCTTGACCATCCACAAAATCAGTTAATTGAACTGCTCGAACCTTTTCAATAGTTTGTGTTCATTATGCGGAAATTTGAAATCAATGTCATGAGCTATGTGATTGACTATCCTTGAGATAAATGTGATGTCTGGAGAAAATACCATGCTGGCCACATAAAAATACTTTCATGTTTGCTGTATATTTTGGATCTATTATAATGTACATGTTATCGTGGTTAAGCCAGGCGGTACATAAATCAAATTTAAACATGCATGTACCACTACTACGACAAGAAGCTTATTTAACCCACACACTGATTATTGTCAGAGTAAGCTGTCATATTTGTCTATAACGAGTCATTCATCACGATATTAAATTCATTTTAAGTATTAAAACGTGTTTAAAGTCGATCCACTTGTTGATCTACTCTTGTTGAGGACAAAAATAATAGTAACATCTAAGGCCTACTGAACCATAAGTATGGCTTTTACTCCATAAATGGACTTTGGTTTTTTTTCCCTTTACCACTGTTGTTTACAGAGTGAGCCAAATCTTAGGATGTTAACATCTTAAGATTTGAGGAATACTCTGGTCACTTAAAAGTGATCAAGGTATCCCCCCCCCCCTTCCTTAAAAACACTCTTCACGAATTTTACGTTGAAAGTCTAGTCAATGATAAAGCATGTAAATACAGAAAAAAAAACATTTTGAAAATCGGATGAACCATTTCAAAATGGCAGTCAAAAAAAAATTACTACTAACTTACAGTAAAGTGCATTAAATTGTATTGAAACATAATATAATATATTTCAGGCCCTATATTATACAGGCATTGGTTGCACAGTATGATTTAGCAAATTATATTTCAGTCCCTGCACATCACATCATCATTGATCTTTGAAATAATTTACCTCTTGGAGAATGGTATGGGAGTACATATGAGCCTGGACAGGGTAATAACAAGCAATCAGACTCTGTTACGAGATCCATAGCATGTCCCTTGTATTTTACAACATTGAGTACTGGTGGTTTTTGTGTTGTGCAAGAGACTATCAATGATTGATTAAGACCAAATGACTGTGTATTAATATTTTTATACATAAATCATTCATAATGTTTGCATTATTCTTGGGCTAATTTTGTTCCTACCACATGGAAAAACCTAAATAAAGGTTTATTTGAATATTCAACTGATTGGGTACATTGTTATGATTCGAAAAAAAATGAACTAATTGAACTACCCGTATGGTTATGATTGGCTTGTTGCATACTTTAAGGTTTATAGAGTATTAAGAATGTCAGTACCGTACTCTGGCAACTGAATGGTAATTTGACTGAGAATGCGGCTAAGTTAGGGGATACAGCCAGTCAAGCGTTGTTCTTTGCTTACGCACAATTTGGCGGCAAAATGTAAGATGCGTATTGCGCTGTAGTCAAGAAATAGTAGTGCGCGACACAACGCACAGCGGAGTCACTACGCACTCACGCAGCGTCGGCCTAGGCATGACGCCCGCGTGGCGCAATCCCCTAACTTAGCCGGATTTTTAGGATGCAAATAGACCAGTTGCCTATCTGGACTTTTATTAATCTATGGTCAGTACCCATTTCAGATGTGCAAGAGCTTTAAAATATTGAAGATTCAACCAAAAATCTTAAACACAACACAAAATATATATATAATAACTACATGATAAAATTTCACTTAAACCAGGTCTAACTTCAAATGTGGTCTCACTTTTAAACTTCATTTGTGCATACTGATTTAACTCTTTATCAATGATAACATATGTAAAAGCTTAGAATCTTACAATGTATGCAAACAGCTACTTCCAATGCACAAAATTCACTCACAAATATTGGGGTAACTTATCAGTCAGATTGTAAGACGCTTGCTGAAGGTGTGGAAGGGCCCAAGTTTTAAAAAGTTGGTGCCAAAAAAAGTTGGGTGTGCTTGAAACTCCCTTGGACAAGGAACTGCTAATTGCCATGTTGAACCCATACGAAACTTGGGGAGCTGATCCAAGCAGCGATGATGCATATGTGGGTTGATCAAGGTTCAGCGCCCTAGAGGTTGCCGCAGAACCTGAAATGATGCTTGGTATGGAGTGGAGCTTACTTGGGCTACAGGGGTCAGCAAACAAATGTAAAGTGTGCTTAGGCCAAGTGGAATAAAATCCCCTGTATTTATTTTAATGGCAAGAGATCTCTTTTCATTATTTTGTCCTAAAACCATGACAAAACTTAACAATTTTGTTTTGTCTGTTATGTGATACTAAAATCTATCTAGATACATCATTTTATAATATACAAAATTCAAGTTAATTTAGCTGGTTTTGGTTACATCATGTCTCTTGAATTTTGAAACCGAGCCATTTGAATACAGATCATGCAAAGCAAGTCCTTTCTTATAGACTGCAAAATGAACGGTTTATTTATTCAATTTCTGTAGTACAATCCCATATCTGAGAAACCCCTTGAGTTTCTGTTAAAAACCCAATCCAAAACTTCACATCAGAATATATGAATACATATCTAATACCATGTAACCCACTCAAAATCATTAACTCCATGTAAAGATATATCTACAAATGCATCATTAACCCTCGGGTGAATCTTTTAAGTTGTTGGTGCCGCTTATTCAAATACACTAATTGAAGTCAATTTAGCCATAAAAGCAACACAATAGTTATGGATATAGAGGAGTTTGACATTTTCAAAATGAACTAGGACATTTTGCTATCGAGTCTATTGTACAGTAAAGTAGGTACTTTAACCCAAGAAATTGCCCTACTTTTAAAGCTAAGAAATCACTTTTTTACTATAAAATCTATAATAATCTCTTGTTGTTGATAGCTTTCAAACCAATTTCTGAATCTCCTTCTGGGATTTAGGAACTTGGTTTAATGCTTCCTGAACAAATTAGCAGAAAGTTAGAAGTAGACATTTGAGGAATGGATTGTAATGTTGAATGGATAACTCTGTGTGTTGTTTTATCATTTTCTTTTAAGCCTTAAAATATTACCAAGTTATTTTTTTGTTGTTTACCGTTTCTGGATAGATGAAGGACGAGCTCAAATAAATTTTATGGTTAATTTCCAACTTTCTAAAGCTTGAAAGTACAACCATAAACAGTCCTGTGATTATGCTGTTTTTCTGCTTTCTCTATATGCCACTAGACACGTAAACCCTTATCAGTGTAAAAGTCAGATATAGCACCCATAGGCATAGTTGTGGCCTTTATTAGAGCATGCCAGTGGCGTGCCCAAAGGGGAGGCCGGGGGGGGCACGTGCCCCCCAGTTTGATGAGTCAGTCGGGGGAAACGGCCCATTCGGGCATCTTGACACAAAAAAGATAGAAAAGAAAGGGGAGGAGAGAAAAAAATCAAAGGGAAGAGAAGAAAATACCTTGAATTTCCCTTTGTTTTTGATAATTTAAGTATGAAAAAGCAAAAATGCGCATTATGAAAAAAATCAAAAAATATCACATTTTATCCTTCTGCCGCTATTGGTCATTCGGGGGAAACTGATGGTTGTGCCCCCCCCCCCACTCAAAACATCCTGGGCACGCCACTGAAGCATGCCATCTATCCCTGTCTCTTGCAATGCATGTTCCAAGATAAAACTACTTCTTGAAAAATTTGTTTCTAGGTGCCCCTTTCTCATATTATGGCTGAAGAATTTCTGACAAACATTTTTGAAATACTTTCAAAAAATCCCTCATTGAAAAGCATGAATGAATTTACATAGGTTTTTTGTAGGTGGTTGCAGCGGTAAACTGGGCATGGGCTTTACTGTACAAGTCTGAATGTAAACTCATCAAAGGAAAAAACACAGAAGGAAAGAGTTTTACACAGCCAAGATTCCTCATGGCAGTCCTTCTGATTGTCTACTGCATAGTTACTGCATATATATACTCCGGGCCCTATTTTATAGAAGTTAAAATCAACCTAAGTCTTAATTGTAGGATTTGTCCTATTATTTGTTAGATGAAAAAAATTCTTTATTTTAAATTCTTTTATGAGATAGAAGAGATTTAGTAATAATAGCACAAATATGTGATGGCTCACCCCGAAAGGGGGGACTTTGAAGATAATATTAATTTTGATTTTATCATTTCATCTGTTACAGCATTTTCTAAGCTTTTTAAAATAACACCTTACTTGTTGCAACTGATCAAGGCAATCAAATTTTACAACAGAAAATCTGCTGGAAATTCTTATTATTTTCTTTATCTTTTGCTGCCTATTTTCATCAGTTTCTCGAAAAGTGTTCTGTCGCAAAGTCCCCCTTTTCGGGATGAGTCATCACATATAAACTCAAAATTTAAAATTGTATCCAGAGTTCAGTTGAACAATTCATCCTAAGTTCCATTACTTAGGTTGATTTTAACTTTTATGAAATAGGGCCCAGTACTAATCGTTCTGTGTTCTATGCATAGCTTACCACAAGCTGAAGTCCTTTACATCTCAAGCACATAACATGTGCATCACACGTTTCTTGTAGGTGGCTGCAGAGGTAACTGATGGGGGATTTATTGATGGACAAGTTATGGGGATAGCTACACTTCAGAGTGCTGCTGAAGTACTTGGGTATCGTCATATGCAATACTTGCTTTTATAGGACCCATTGTGGAAGGACATTTACTATGTACAACAGTTATCATGTAATTGTAAGAAAGTCGTATCTACAATAGCTGCCATTTTTCATAAATTTGTATTGCACACTATAGAATGTCAAGTCTTGGGTCAGTGTTCTTAAAATGGTTCTTCCGGTGATACCATCATATGAAGAAGCATTTCAAAAACCACTGACATATGGCAGGGACATTTTGAGGAATATTTCACATTTGTGTGAAAAGGTGTTAAATAAATACAATTATGTTAGCTGTTGCAGAAACAACTTTCTTGCACTCACATAATGAATTTTTACCTGTAAGCTTACCTCTAATAATTCAATAGGTGTAAGTAATATCCTAGCGACATCCAATGCTACATTGCCTTGTCCTATAACAACTGCTGTATCTGTACTTTGAAGATCAGGTTGTAACTGCAGATTGGGAAATACAGAAAATATTAAATAGTCTCACTTGAGTTTAAATGGTTTGATAAAACACAAAACTACTTGCAGAATTTTCTCAAAAATCAAGACCCTTTTGACATTTGCAATTGAATGATTTTGTGGAGCTATGTACCTCTGTTATGTTTGAGTGTAAGCTAAAACTATGCTGAATTTTCTAATGACTAACTTTAACATTTTTAACTGCCAAAATAATCCACCTTTTTCTTTCACTTCAGTCATCTGTTCATTTTAAACTAGAATACGCAGTTCTCGGGCCGCGCAGTTCTCGACACAGAGTGTCGATCACGATGCCTCCGCCTTCCATCTTTGTAATCGGACTAAGGAGAATTTGACCTTTCTTTTGACCTTTAATCCAAACTTTTGAAATCGGACAAAGTTGAAAATTTGACCTTTCTTTTGACCTTTGACCCCCAGGGAAAGGTCGGACGATGGGGTCACCATT
>JXSR01S046668.1:73520-84846 GCA_000969725.1 Ophiothrix spiculata
AATAAAATTCTGCTTCGTTTAGGAGATATGGCCAAGTTTATCTACTGACATTCCATAGGATTACATGCAAGGGCGCTATCTTAAAACGCATCGTATTCGTTACTTAAATGGCCGATCGGGCCGATTTTTGTATATGTGGTGCGCAAATCAAAATAATGTGGGGTAAACATTTTGAAGGGGTGGAGCTTAGAAATTTACCCCTTTCGGATTTCAGCCTAAGTCCCTCAAATCGCAAAAAATCACATAATTTCTGCTTAAAAACCGACTAAATTTGCATATTTTGCGCCAAAACTTTCAGAGAAAATTACTAGCCACCCTTACCACCACTCCACCGACTTGCATCGCTAAACGCCTCACCAGTTCCGAGAAACGAGCCCGGACGGACAGATAGCAGACCACGGCCGACCTAAAAAAATCACATATTTTCTGCTGAAATAATGACTAAATTTGCATATTTTGCGCTAAAACTTTCAGAGAAAATTACTAGCCACCCTTAACACCACTTCACCGACTTGCATCGCTATACGCCTCACCAGTTCCGAGAAACAAGCCCGGACGGACGGACGGACGGACAACCAGAAAACATAAAAAAAGTTGACAACATTTTATACTTCAGCTAATTTCAAACTAGAAGCAAATGCAAAACACAAGTGCATGCGGTACATACAAAATTGGGGTATCTGAACCCAAACCAAATAAGCACATAATCATGCATTTGTATTTACACAAGATGATGCAATTAACAATTGCAAATGATAAAAGTCAGAAGTTCTAAATCAGATATCATGATAATGTGAACTGTAGTAAATATTTAAAATTTGTGCTCAAAAAAGTATCATCAAAGGCATTTATGGTGGAAGCTTATGATTTTAAGGGTGGGAATGAGTAGTTCATGCAAAAAAAAAAAGGATTTTCACAAAAGAATACTTGACAAAATTAGGGTCAATATTACTCCTGATAAAAAACTATTCTAACAATGTAAGAAACAAATGGCAAGGTTTAAAGAAATTTATCTTTCCTACGAACAGCCGCTTTATCATTCTCTATTTATATTATGACTTTCAGCAGTCTGAAAGGCTATGTAAAGATTAATCCATATGCTGCTAAATGAAATATAATCCTAAAAATGTTTCTATACACACAGAAAGAAAATTATTGTTTCAAACATTTAATGAATATCTGATATTGAATATGTCTAGGAATACATACTTTGTTTTAATAATGAAAATCAAAACACTGCTATGCAATCTCTTTCTTGATATAAAGATAATTGCTGAAAGGGAAAGATGTCTCATGTTTATTTGAATTTCAGAGATAAGTATACTTTGAAATGTTTGGCATTTATCAACTTTGCTTTGCATTGAGCCACCATACATATGGAAAACTTAGTAATTAAATTTTACCATGTTTCCTTGTTTTTGAATCTGAGAGAAGAGTTGACATTTATCAACTTTGCTTTGCCTTAGCCACATACAGGGTGTCCCAATAAAAACATGACGAACTTTGACATTTTTTTTGAGGAAAAGGGGTACAATTTTGAACAAGTTTTATAATAATATAATAGATTATACTATTGGCTTTTACAAGATTTTTGTTTTGTGTTATTTGGATCTTTGAATCAAAAAGCACATTTTGTAAAGACCCAGAAACTTTGTGGTATGATTTGTAAATCTTTACCGTTTACCATTGGTAAGATTTACCATTGGCAATGCAACAGAGAAAATGTTGAATGAAAATAACTAAAACTTTATATGCATGCATGATAAGGAGAAGCATCTCTTGGATTCACTTTATGACTTTAGACTCCAACTTAAGTAGGATTGGTTAATATTAAACAGGTTGTTGCATCTGCTTGATTTGACACAGTTGTATTTTTCCATGTGTCCTTTGTTCTTGACAGGCCTTTAACTTTTAATCTTTAACTACTTTGGTTTTTCATCTTCTGATTTTCCCTTTGTTTGTATTTTGGGTTGTAATATATGTGTTAGGATCAAACCATAGTTCTTTTGAGCTATCAAATATTTGGTACAACAAGTCTTCATTATTACATTAATTCCAATGCATCTTCTAATCAATAACGAATGCTTGGTGTTGTAAATCACCAAACATTTGACATCAAACACCATTTTGTGGTGTATTGATTTTTCATCACCAAGCCTCGATTATTAATAGAAAATACATTGGAATTATATATCAGATTATAAGATAACAAAGACTTGTGGCACCAAATATTTGATAGCTCATAAGAACTATGTTTTGACCCTTATTGGCTTACACTTTCCATTACAATATGTTTTTGCATTATCATTTGGGGAAATTGTATCATACCAGATAATCTCACCAGAAGTGACAGATTAACAGAATATGAGAGATCATGAAGATCCATTCTTTAAATGAAAATTTTTGGCCTGTTTTCAGCTGAAGATAAATATTAATAGTAGGTATGAATTGTTTGGATTGATTGTGCTCTAAATGGTTATATGTGATGACTCACACCGAAAAGGGGGGCTTTGCGACAGAACACTTTTCAAGATACGGGTGAAAATAGGTCGCAAAAAATAAAGAAAATAATAAGAATTTCCAGCAAATTTTCTGTTGTAAAATTTGATCGCCTTGATCAATTTCGACAAATAAGGTATCATTTTAAAGCTTAGAAAATGTTATAACAGATGCAATGATAAACTCAAAATTGATATCATCGGCAAAGTCCCCCCCTTTCGGTGTGAGTCATCACATATAATAGTTTCACATTCTTGTCATTTCAAGTGCTATATCTCATTTCATGGTATGTCTTATCTCACAAAGTGGAAAGTCGATATCGAGGGCTTTCATAAATTATCCATATCTCTGGACCAGAGTGGTTAAATTAGATGAGACAAAATCCATGTTGTGGAATTGTATCTACACTTCTATAAAAAAAAAAGTATATTATTATGATTGTATCTATTGGCAACTAATTTTAATATTATTTATTTGCTTGTTGCAATTACAATTGGACAAGCTGTACTTGTCAGTTACCAAGGAAAACTTTTATTAATAGAATGCATTATTAACTCTTTCAGTCCAGAATAATATTTTCACCATCATCCTATTTCACTGGAAAGTCACTCTGAGCAGCTCACAGAAACCTGACTTTATGATAGCATACGGTAATTGTAGAATGAGTGTCCGGGTTGTTCTCTTTGCTAATAAAATTAATGGTGCTAGATAGTTCTTCGTTTTAAATGCTTTTAATTTTCGACTCATTCGGGCTTGTAGTATTTTTTTAGAGCTATTTGAAAAGGTTACATCAAAAAAGAAATTACGGCCAATTGTGCACGCTTTTGCAAGCCGCTGTGAGTGGCTTTCCATAGTGAAAGAGTTAAGGGCATTGTGGTGCACACTGATTTCAAGTTATGGATGTCACCTTTGACTTTCCTCTTTTCATCTTTTGTAGCTTATAAGAATTCTGTCTGGGCCTTAAATGACAAGAAAATTCACATGTCCTAGTTATGGCTCGGAACAATCAATGTTCTCTACCATGCACAACTAACCACAATTGATTACATTTCTGAAATGGTAGAATATAGAGAAGAACATTCAAATATTTTGTTCTAGCTATCATTACCTAGATATGCTGACCCTTGTAAGCTTTTATCTAGAGCACCCAGAGGCTATGATTGTTTTGTCTCCTTCTATGCATATAAATCATTAATTGTCTTTCATACTAATGGAATATCTTACAACATTAACAAGCACCGGTATCTTTCATTTGGGGCATAATCAATCTGATCTCATCTGGACTTTGCCCATTAAGATGCATTCATTGCTACCAATATATATTTTTTTTGTCATTTTCGCCCTATTTTGTGGCAAATTTGAAAAAGGAAATGAAAAAATGAGAACCAGGTTCCTAAAGATCACGTTTTTTGAGAAAATCACAAAAAATACATTTTTTGGCCATTTGGGCTTCCATACTAGCTAAAAATATTTTTTTTTTAATTTACTGCTGATGGGAATTTCAATTCAAAACACCCATTCAGATGTTGTCTCATTTTTATTTTTGAAAATGTTGACCAATTTTTTGAATTTCATGCAAAATAAGGTCAAAAAATGACCAAAAATTGAAAAAGTGAATTTTTGACCTTATTTGGCATGAAAATCAAAAAATTGGCCAAAATCCTAAAAAATAAAAATGACGCAACAACTGAGTGGGTGTTTTAAATTAAAATTCTCATTCCGAACTCATATTTTAAAACTTTGTTATTTTTAGCTTGTCTGAAAGCCCAAATGGCCAAAAAATGTGTTTTTTGTGATTTTCTCAAAAAATGTGATTTTTGGTCAAAAATCAACATCACCATTATGTTACTTGTGAAAATTCCTTTCTGGAAATGTATACTTTTATTAACTTTAAGCACTTTGTTCAAAAGTTATGGTTCAAAATAAACTTGCAAAAACGTAAAATTGGGTAACGTGCTCTCCCCTCTTAATGTAATTATTTCCTGGGATTTTCTTTTCTGTCAATAAATGGCTTTTCACAGAAGTAACAATAAATCAAAGGAACAAAATGAACCAGTGATCTTACATGCTACAGCAAAAAAAGCTGTGGCAAATATTTGAAAAATGGCATACAATCATCTATACCTGCATGTGATCTACATCTTGAAGTACTATCTTTTTAAAAAGAACAATTCTCTACAATGGTACTTGAGCAAACAAAGTTACATTAAATTTTATACGAAAAAAATATGAGCATTAGAGCAGTGCCTTGTAAGAAAGGCTACAAGATGACATCAAGGCAACTTGTTGTTTTCATTATAATTCGTGGGGCCGATTTCACTAACATTAATGATGATCGCTAATGCCATTGTAATCGCTGAACTCCAAAAATGATCGCTAAATTGTTAACAAAAAATACCCGCGATTTAGGGATCATTTTTGTGAGTTAGCGATCAAAACGGGGTTAGCGACCAAAACGGGGTTAGCGACAATTGCTGAATGTTAGTGAAATCAGCCCCTGATATTCTGTTCAACAAGATCTTATTCAAGGAAAGCATACCATCAATTCCAATTTTAAGCAATTCAGGATCAGCTACTTTGAAATTTAAACGAGCATAAGGGATTTGATGCACTTTTCGTTGCAATGAAATAATCTTTTTTTAAAGTTTCAATAGAGATTTATAAGTCTGAACATAGGAAATTTATAAGGTTTTTTTATAAGTTTGAATTGAATAAGGGAGGACAGGTTGGCGCATCGTTTCTTACCTCGCCTTTCACCGCTGCGGCCTGGGTTCGATTCCCGGTCGGACCTAGGTTGTACGTGAATTTGGTTGTCGATCCATACTCGTCCTCGCAGGTTTTCTCCGAGCACTTCGGTTTCCTCCTGCATCTAAAATCAAAATTTCTTTCCTATATTCTGTCTTTCACACCACGGAGGCGTCCCTTGAATTTAATACATTTCAACTATTGGGATTAGCCTGGCTTACCACAGCCAAATGTTATAAATAAATATAAAAATATAAATAAATAAAAGTTTGACCAAATGATACAGAAAAATAGCAGACACTATGATAAACAGAAGTCAAAATGACTAAACGGCTGATGGGTTTGGGGATATCGAAGGAACATTTTTACATGCAAGTATATTGACCTCCTGATATCCAAGTCCTATCCAATCATGAGAACAATGCTGGTTGGTTTTACAAATGATACAGAAAAATAGGTCAGACACTATGATTACTAGTAGTCAGATGACCAAAGGGCTGATGGGTTTGGGGATATCTAAGGACCTTATACTCTATATTAACCCATTCAAAGTGAATCAAGAATCTAACACGGAACTCATGCATATTACTCACTTGCATATACATTGACTTACTGACACCCAACTCCTATCTACGAATTTCATGGGAACAACATTATGATTTTACAAATGACACAGAAAAATAGGTCAGACACTTTGATTACTGGAAGTCAGATGACCAAAGGGCTGATGGATTTTTGGGATATCTAAGGACCCTTTACTCCATGTTAAACAGGGGTAGAAATTCGACGCCAATCCGCGAATCGATTCGCGTAAAGATTCTCACAAATTCATGGCAGCGAGAATCATCATCTGATTTGCGCAAATGTTAGTTTAAAAATGCTCCGTACCGCTAATTCGTGAATTATTCTTGGTCTTCATTTATATTGTCATGAATTATCAGCATTCATAAATATTAAGTAGTGTCAATGTACCACGTGATCATATCTGAGCAATAAAAACACTCCAATTCATGATTTAGTACCATAATGATGACGTCATACTAATCAATATTCATGTAACCCACAATATAGCATGGATATAGTTAGCGTGAATTGCCGGTGAAAGGTGAAAGTTTCTGAAGATTCTCCTCTAAAAAACGTAACAAATGTAATCATCAATCAATGTTTTATTGCATATAACAATAGAAAATGGTATTTAGCACATGTATATAATAGTGCTTCTGGATTGTGATTAGAGTCCAATCTTTACATTAAACTTCTTAACAAAGCAATGGCTGAGAGGGTGCAAAATTATGCAACCATGATGAATTAAAAATGATACCAAAACAAACTACACACAGCAGTAAATACTTTTCACCAATAAACTTGAATGAAGTATCACCTGACAAAATTAATAAGCTCAGCCTTAAATATGGCTCATTGTACATGTTTTTGTTTTTTGTTTTTTTGTTATTTTGTTTCAAAAATCATGAAAGCAACATGCTCAAACATACTGATAATGACACTAGGATCTACAATATTATTACAATTTGCTTTAGGTTTCCTTTGTTTATGGGCTGTGTTATAGATTATCTACATTATCAAATTTGATTCACCCAAAATGATTTGCGAGAATCAAATTATACGCACTTTGCGTGAATCATGATTCGCGTAATATCCAACCTGCGTAAATCAAGTTTGATTCACGCACACGAAGACGAATTTCTACCCCTGTTTACCCATTCAAAGTGAATCAAGAATCTAACACAGAACTCATGCATATTACTCACTCGCATATACATTGACTTACTGACACCCAACTCCTATCCATTCATGAGAACAACATTATGATTTTAAAAATGACACAGAAAAATAGGTCAGACACTTTGATTACTGGAAGTCAGATGACCAAAGGGCTGATGGGTTTAGGGGAGACTATAAGGACCCTATACTCCATGTTAACCAATTCAAAGCCTATCAAGAATCTAGCACGGAAATTATACATAACTCATTTCTATGCAAGGATATTTACCTCCTGACAACTGAGCCCTATCCATTCATGAGCACAAAGTTGGGATTTGATTTTACAAATGATACACAAAAATAGGTCAGACACTATGATGGCTGGAAGTCAAGATCTAGAAACACCATTTTACAATGGTGTATCTTGACAATTCACCTATATACCAAAAGTTGAGGCTTAAGATCAAATTAAATCTTATAACATCAGTTTCAGTAGAATATAAATGTGTTAGTATTAAAAACAAGCAAGGAATGTATAAATGAAACTTCTGCTCACGTTGGACCCTTTGCTTACCCATTCATAGGCAATCAGGAATCTATCAAGAAACTCATACATTTTATATAGCTTGTTTTTATTTAAGGACATTGACTCTTGTGACATTCAGTAATCATGACACATTGGGACATTCTAAAGTATACTATAGTGTACAAATTTGTTTTTCAAATAAAATTGACCAGCCAGATATAATAATTACAAAATGTTAGGAGGCAGACACGACACTTCCTAGTTGAGTAATACTATCTATAAAAGGGTATTGGGCATAAAAAAAGATAGCAAAAGCAAGTTCACTAATTATAGGCCAATATCAATTCTACCAGTAATCTCAAAAATATTTGAAAGATTAGTTTTCAATCGCTATATATTTCCTTTTTAACTAAACATAACTTATTTGAAAACCAATTTGGTTTCAGGTCTAATTATTCCACTAGTATGGCCATACTTTGTTAATAAAATTACTAATGCTGCAAATAACAATGAAATAACTGCAGGTGTATTCCTAGACCACTCCAAGGCATTTGATACCCTGGATCTTGATGTTCTTTTGAATAAATTGGCTAACTGTGGACTAAGGGGTGTTGTTTTGGTGTGGTTTAGGAATTACCTTAACAAATCATAAACAATTTGTTGAAAACAATAATCAAACATCAACGTTAAGATCTATTACACTGGATGCCACAGGGCTCAATTCTTGGACCGCTTGGCTTTATTATTTATGTTAATGACATCCCAAATGCTGTTTCAAATTTGTAGTTTATTCTCTTCTTTAAACTTTCTCTGGATAATTAAGAAATAAACAAGGTTAAGTCATTTAAATTCTTAGGAGTAACCATAGATGAAAATATAAGTTGGAAAAAATCATGTCAATGAACTTGGTAAAAAATGTTCAAGCAGCATTGGCATCAATTTTTTCCAGAATCTGCACTCTTAAGTCTTTACTTCACAATGATTATATTTCATTTGAATTATGGCATGAGTGCTTGGAATAGTGCAAATAATACAGATGACAATAAATTACATATTTTACAGAAAAGAGCATTAATAGTTTTCAGTCATAGTGAATACAGGAGCCCATCTAACCCACTATTTATAAAATATAATCAACTTAAAGTTACAGATCTTTGTAAGATGAACATTGCTACTTTCATGTATAATCTTTGTTATCTTGGATGTGGATGTTTGTCGGATCAAAGTATTTATTCATTTAAAGATTTTTTTTTAAATGTGTTACCTAAGAGTTATCACCATGATGAGAACAGAATAGAGCTGTAGATTTAAAGAGGCTTATAATCAACAAATGCAGCAAACTATAAGATCATTAAAGGCCTTCTAAGATATTTATTGGACAGTCTACCATGGTCATTGGTAATGTCGAAGTCAATTTAGGTAAACGTATAGCTTATTCTCCAAAACTTGAAATTTCAAATCAATGCTATGGTCACATATAGAAAGAGTAGGTGGCCTTTTCGTCAAAAATATGGCTGTTAAATATCATGGATCTGTCACATATTACCTTCAAAAATGGTTGAAAACAAGCATTTGCTGAAACTTCTCCATGTATTTAGGAAAGTTTGGTATCACATGAAAGGTCTACTTATAATCTATTTATGTATAGGAAACGAACTTTTCGTGATTTTAATGGATGAAGTTGTACTTGAAAAAGCAATTAAGGAACATAGTGGTTCTGGTGGTTGTGGTGTCGGTGGTTGAGGTGCGCATAGGATTACATGCAAAATTGTCTGTTGTGGCATGCCAGCTCAGCCATCTACTCTTTCACAATCTCACCATAGCATAATAGAAAATCAAATGAAAACTAGAATACGCGGTTCACGGGCCGCGCGGTTCTCGACACAGAGTGTCGATCACGATGCCTCCGCCTTCCACCTTTGTAATCGGACTAAGGAGAATTTGACCTTTCTTTTGACCTTTGACCCAAACCTTTGGAATCGGACAAAGTTTAAATTTGACCTTTCTTTTGACCTTTGACCCCCAGTTTAAGGTCGGACGATGGGGTCACCATTGACACTTTTGATGGCTGGTCCAAGACGAACATTTTGAGACCTTAACCTTTGAAATCGACAAAGTTGAAAAATAAGCAACATTTTATGCATAAATTGTGCAAATTAGATATTTAATTAGCATATTTTGTGCGCAAATTGCAGCTCGCACAAGCGCAGCTCTATCCTCACCTACCCACCAAATTTCATGAATGTAGGGTGCACGGTTTGTAAAATATGTCATTTAACCCATTTTATGCATAAATTATGCAAATTAGGTACTTAATTAGCATATTTTGCGCCGAAATTGTTGCTGGATCCAGTTTGGCTCCAGGTCTACCCAGTCACCAAATATCATTAACGTAGGGCATGCGGTTTCGGAGATATGCTCCGAATAAAATTCTGCTTCGTTTAGGAGATATGGCCAAGTTTATCTACTGACATTCCATAGGATTACATGCAAGGGCGCTATCTTAAAACGCATCGTATTCGTTACTTAAATGGCCGATCGGGCCGATTTTTGTATATGTGGTGCGCAAATCAAAATAATGTGGGGTAAACATTTTGAAGGGGTGGAGCTTAGAAATTTACCCCTTTCGGATTTCAGCCTAAGTCCCTCAAATCGCAAAAAATCGCATATTTTCTGCTTAAAAAACAATTAAATTTGCATATTTTGCGCTAAAACTTTAAGAGAAAATTACTAGCCACCCTTAACACCACTCCACCGACTTGCATCGCTATACGCCTCACCAGTTCCGAGAAACGAGCCCGGACGGACGGACAACCAGAAAACATAATGCCTCTGGCGGAGGCATAAAAAGTTCCAATGATTGGTAACACAACCTTTAAGACATTAACTTTATTTTTTCCTTGAATCTCTACTTATAAAACTAGAGTGAGCATGTTTTTCCATGTGAGATAAATTCTACATTCCCACAGGCTTAAGAGAACATTTATTATTATTGTGAAAAATGATTGTAATGGTATTCAACACAAGTACCTCAACTTGTGTGTATGTCATTTGGAGAGCTTAAAATAAAATTCTACTCTTTCCCATGTTGGACCCTTTTTGTTGTGTACCCATTAATAAGCCTATCAGGAATCAATAAAAAACTCATACATTTTATATACCTTGCTTCTAATAAGTACATTGCCTCTGTAACATTCATACCATCTCACAGTGGGCCAGATTTCTTGATTTCGGTCAATAATTAATAACATCGCTATCGTTGAGAGTTTGGCCACAAAATTTGGAACTGAGGTTTTTTTTGTGATGCTGAATCTGAATCTGACGGTTATTATGCTGTCAGATTAACCGTTTTATCAATACAGTGTGTCCCAAGAAAAAAAAACAACCTCTCGATATCGGTCAATAATAAATAACATCTTTACTATTGAGAGTTTGGTTGTTTTAGGGTTTTTTGTGATCCTGAATCCTAATTATGGCTGCTACTATGCTGTCAGATCCAGTTTTATCTATACAGGGTGTCTCAAAAATAAATCAATCACCAAAGCTTCCCCATTTTGATACCTTATGTAAAATATTTTTCAACACATTTATAAATTCGAGTTCATTAGCTATTAAAAACCAAAAAAAACTTTCAGATCGGGTGTGAAATGGTTTAACTGAAGCCGTTTAAAGACAAAAACCTAAATGTTATTCTATCGGGCAATACTTGCAGATGGTTAAGGATCACAGACTTGCAAACAAAATCATTAACAGTTTATAAACAAATATTTCGGTTGATAAAATATTTGATGCTCTAATATAAATATCAATATATATTTAGATAATGTTGTCTAA